>MCJB01000599.1:0-19647 GCA_002018475.1 Nicotiana obtusifolia | reverse complement strand
TCTTTTTAGGAAAATTCCATATTCTTGAAATTCTTGTCGTGCGAACTTGTTGATCCGAGTACTAAAACTTCTGCTATCCTGTTCTCTCACAGATGGTGAGGCCGTGAACTACCGGATGAGGTGGACGACCACCAGTACCACCCACGGAGGCCACCAGAGGCCGTGGACGCGGTCGTGGTCGTGGTAGAGGTAGAGCGGCGAGGGCAGCATCTGTTGATCCACCAGCTGCCCCAGCTCAGGAACAGGCTCCAGCAGCACCAGTTCAGGCACCAGTTGTGCCTATCGCTATTCCAGGTCTTCAGGAGACCTTGGCTCAGATATTATCTGTTTGCACTGGCCTGGCTCAGGCGGTGTCAGCCACCACAGCCGCAACTACTTCACAGGCCGGGGGAGGCAATTAGACTCCAGTTGCCCGTACGCCTGAGCTGGTAGTGCAGGGACTTCAGATGCCGGGGGCACCTCCAGCACAGCCAGTTGCACTAGCCCAGGAATTCATAGTACCAGCTATGCCAGATGATGAGTAGTGTCGTCTTGAGAGGTTTGGCAGACTCCAGCTTCCGTCTTTCAGTGGTGCTGAGGGCGAGGATGCCTAGGGTTTTCTTGATAAGTGTCAGCAAATGCTCCGGACAGCCGGGATTCTTGAGTCTAGTGGTGTGGCATTCACCACCTTTCAGTTTACGGGAGCTGCCTTTAATTGGTGGGAGGCGTATGAGAGGCGTAGGCCGGTTGATGCAGCGCACCTTACTTGGCAGCAGTTCTCCGCTCTTTTCTTGGAAAAGTATGTGCCGCAGTCCCGCAGAGAGGAGCTGCGTAGACAGTTTGAGTGGCTGCAACAGGGGGATATGACGGTGTCACAATATGAGTCAAGATTTTCTGAGTTGGCTTGACATGCTGACTGGATGGTACCGACTGATCGTGAAAGTATCAGGAGGTTTGTGGATGGCCTTAACTATCACCTCCGTATCCTCATGACAAGGGAGAGAGTATTGGGTGCTACCTTCGAGGAGGTGGTTGATATAGCTCGCAAGATTGAGACGGTCCGCCGTCAGGAGCGAGAGGAGAGGGAAGCTAAGAGGCCTCAAGGACCGGGTAGTTACAGTGGTACTCCTTCGAGAGGCTAGTTTCAGCACGGTAGAGGCCGTTCCTTCAGGCCTGCTCAGCCAGCCCGTCCAGAATACCGTGGGGCATCTGCAGGTCGTGGTCATCATGGGTTATAGCAGGGCCAATCATCACTCAGTGCCCTTCCAGCTCATGCTCCGTCGGCCCAAGGTCCTCCTAGGCCATGTGCATCTGCTAGAGCACCAGGGAGTTGTTATGATTGTGGCGAGATGGGTCACATGTGGAGGCAACGTCCTCATTGTGGTGCTAGATCGTCCCAGCAGAGGGGTCAGCCCTCGACTTCTGCTCCATTTACTTTACCACCCGCCCAGCCAGCTAGGGGTGGAGGTCAGGCAGCCAGAGGTCGCCCCAGAGGGGGAGCTCGAGCAGGCGGTGGCCAGGCTCGATTTTATGCTATCCCAGGCAGGACAGATGCCAGTGCTTCAGACGCCGTTATTACAGGTATTGTTTCAGTCTACCACAAAGATGCCTCTGTATTATTTGATCCTGGATCCACCTATTCATATGTGTCCTCATATTTTGCTCAATATTTGGGTATGCCCCGGGAGTTTCTTGCTTTACCTGTTTATGTGTCTACCCCGGTGCGCGATACTGTTATTGTGGACCGTGTGTACCGGTCGTGTATAGTGACTATTGGGGGTCTGGAGACCCGAGTGGACCTATTGTTACTAAGCATGGTAGATTTTGATGTCATTTTGGGCATGGATTGGCTATCTCCATGTCGTGCTATTTTAGACTGTCATGCTAAGACAGTTACTTTGGCTATGCCGGGTGTGCTGCGGATAGAGTGGCGTGGCGTGACTGATTATAGTACTAGTAGGGTGATATCATACCTAAAATCCCAGCGTATGGTTGGGAAGGGTTGCCTTCCATACCTAGCGTTTGTGAGGGACGTTGGAGCTGAGACTCCATGCATCGATTCTGTTCCAGTTGTGAGGGATTTTCCCGATGTATTTCCCGCAGACCTGCCGGGCATGCCACCGGGCAGGGATATTGATTTTGGCATTGACCTGGTGCCGGGCACTCAGCCCATTTCTATTCCGCCATATCCTATGGCACTAACGGAGTTGAAAGAATTAAAGGAGCAACTTCAGGAACTCCTAGACAAGGGATTCATTCGGCCTAGTTTGTCACCTTAGGGGTGCACCGGTTCTATTTGTGAAAAAGAAGGATGGCACGATGAGAATATGCATCGATTATAGGCAATTGAACAAGGTAACAATCAAGAACAAATATCCTTTGCCTCGCATCGATGATCTATTTGACCAGCTTCAGGGAGCACGAGTGTTCTCTAAGATTGATCTCTGTTCTGGATATCACCAGTTAAAGATCAGGGATGCAGATATTCTTAAGACTGCTTTCCGGACTAGATATGGCCACTATGAGTTCCTTGTTATGTCTTTCGGGCTAACCAATCCCCCAGCAGCGTTCATGCAGTTAATGAACAATGTATTTTGGCCCTATCTGGATTCGTTCGTGGTAGTATTTATTGATGATATTCTGGTGTACTCGCATAATCAGGAAGAGCACGCAGAACATTTGCGAGTTGTATTACAGAGATTGAGGGAGGAGAAGCTTTATGCAAAATTCTCTAAGTGCGAGTTTTGGCTCAATTCAGTGGCTTTCTTGGGACACGTGGTGTCCAGCGAGGGTATACAGGTTGATCCAAAGAAGATAGAGGCGGTCCAGAGTTGGCCTAGACGGTCCTCAGTCATAGAGATTTGTAGCTTTCTGAGGTTGGCAGGCTATTATCGCCGGTTTGTTCAGGGGATTCTCATCCATATCATCGCCCTTGACCAAATTGACTCAAAAGCGTGTTCCATTTGTGTGGTCGGACAAGTGCGAGGAGAGCTTTCAGAAGCTTAAGACAGCCTTGACCACAGCTCCAGTATTGGTTCTACCGTTAGCCTCGGGTTCGTATACCGTATATTGTGATGCCTCAAGAATTGGGATCGGTTGTGTATTAATGTAGGAGGTTAGAGTTATTGCTTATGCTTCTCGTCAGTTGAAACCTCATGAGAAGAACTACCCCGTGCATGATTTGGAGCTGGCTGCCATAGTTCATGCTTTAAAGATTTGGAGGCATTACTTATACGGCGTATCTTTTGAGGTGTTCACTGATCATCGTAGCCTTCAACATTTGTTCAAGCAGAAGGATCTAGATTTGAGGCAGCGGTGATGGCTAGAATTGCTCAAGGATTACGATATTACTATAATATACCATCCGGGAAAGGCCAACATGGTGGCCGATGCTTTGAGCCGAAAGGTAGTGAGCATGGGGAGTTTGGCATACATTCCAGTTGGAGAGAGACCTCTCGTAGTCGATGTCCAGACCTTGGCCAATAGGTCTGTGAGATTAGACATCTAGGAATCCAATCGGGTGTTGGCTTGCGTGGTTTCTCGGTCTTCGTTATACGATCGCATCAGGGAGCGTCAGTATGACGATCCCCATTTGCTTGTCCTTAAGGACAGATTTCAGTATAATGATGCTAATGATGTCACCATCGGCGACGATGGGGTGTTGAGGATGTAGGGCCGGATTTGTGTGCCTAATGTGGATGGGCTTCGGGAGTTGATTTTGGAGGAGGCCCATAGCTCACGGTATTCCATTCATCCGGGTGCCGCCAAGATGTATCAGGACTTGAAACAACATTATTGGTGGAGGAGAATGAAGAAAGACGTTGTGGGACTCGTAGCTCGGTGTCTCAATTGTCAGCAAGTAAAATAAGAACATCAGAGGCCGGGTGGTTTGCTTCAGCAGATAGCTATTCCCGAGTGGAAATGGGAGCGGATCAATATGGACTTTGTTGTTGGACTCCCACGGACTTTGAAGAAGAGCGCTGCTATTTGGGTGATTGTGGATTGCTGACCAAGTCCGCTCACTTCATTCCTGTGTGTACTACCTATTCTTCAGAACAGTTGGCAAGGATTTATGTCCGAGAGATTGTCCGGCTGCATGGTGTTCCGGTTTCTATCATTTCGGAAAGAGGTACTCAGTTCACTTTGCAGTTCTAGAAAGCCGTACAGAGGGAGTTGGGTACTCAGGTGGAATTGAGCACAGCATTTCATCCTCAAACGGATGGGCAGTCCGAACGTACCATTCAGATATTGGAGGACATGTTACAGGCATGCGCTATTGATTTCGGAGGCTCATGGGATGAGTTTCTGCCTCTTGCAGAGTTCCCTTATAACAACAGCTATCAGTCAAGTATTCAGATGGCTCCGTATGAGGCTTTGTATGGGAGGAGGTGTAGATCTCCGGTTGGTTGGTTCGATCCCGGTGAAGCTAGGCTATTGGGGACTGACTTGGTTCAGGAGGCTTTAGAGAAGGTGAAAACAATCCAGGAGAGGCTCCGTACAGCACAGTCGAGGCAAAAGAGTTATGCCGATAGGAAAGTTCGAGATGTGTCCTACATGGTTGGTGATAAGGTCTTGCTAAAGGTTTCGCCCATGAAAGGTGTTATGAGATTTGGGAAGAAAAGGAAATTGAGTCCTCGGTTCATTGGGCCATTTGAAATACTACGGAGAATCGGGGAGGTGGCTTATGAGCTTGCTTTGCCACCTAGTCTGTCGAGTGTACATCTAGTATTTCATGTTTCTATGCTCCGGAAGTATATTGGGGACCCGTCTCATATTTTGGACTTCAGCACGATTCAGTTGGATGATAGTTTGGCCTATGGGGTGGAGCCAGTGGCGATTTTGGATCGTCAGGTTCGGAAGTTGAGATCCAAGGAGATATTTTTGGTGAAAGTTCAATGGAGAGGTCGGTCCGTGGAGGAGGCTACCTGGGAAACCGAGCAGGAAATGCAGGGCAGATACCCTTACCTATTTGAGGCTTCAGGTATGTTTCCTGACCCGTTCGAGGACGAACGTTTGTTTAAGAGGGGGAGAATGTGACGACCCGGCCAGTCGTCTCGTGGGTTACTGCTCCATCTTCCCCATTTTCTGTCTCGTTATGTTTCGTTATCTGTGTTTTACGTAACCAAGTTGAGTAGTTGCGTTCGGAGTGAATTGGGTAAGAAATGGGACACTTAGTCTCTTTCAAGAAGGGTTAAATAGGAAAAGTCAACCGGATGTTGAATAATGAGTTATGAGGCTCGGGTGTGAGTTCCGATGGTTCGGTTAGTTTCGGGAGGTGATTTATGACTTAGGAGTGTGATCGAAATTAGTTTTGGAGGCCCGGTGTAGAACTCGGCTTGAATTGGTAAAGTTAGAATTAGTTTTGCCTCAGCTGCATAGATCACTGCACTTCCACTTGACACCTATTATAATGATAAACGGCTCGTCTCGCCGTGACCTTCTCTTGAATTCTCAAAAAAACTTCTGTCGCTCCATCCCCGCAGGGGCAGAGAACCCATCGGTGTCTCGGCTGTGCTATCGGAGGCTTTGGTGAAGTCGGAATAGGAGAGCACTCATCTTGGGATGGGCTTATTACTTAGATGCTTTCAGTAGTTATCCGCTCCGCACTTGGCTACCCAGCGTTTACTATGGGCACGATAACTGGTACACTAGAGGTGCGTCCTTCCCAGTCCTCTCTCCGAGACAGTGCCCAAATCGTTACGCCTTTCGTGCGGGTTGGAACTTACCCCACAAGGAATTTTGCTACCATAGGAGCGTTATAGTTACGACCGCCGTTCACCGGGGCTTCAGTCGCCAGCTCCCCTTTCATCAGATCACCAACTTCCTTGACCTTCTGGCACTGGGCAGGTGTCAGCCCCCATACATGGTCTTACGACTTCGCGAAGACCAATGTTTTTGGTAAACAGTCCCCCGGGCTTGGTCACTGCGACCCCTTTGTGAGGAGGCACCCCTTCTCCTGAAGTTACGGGGCTATTTTGCTAAGTTCCTTAGAGAGAGTTGTCTCGGGCCCCTAGGTATTCTCTACCTACCTACCTGTGTCAGTTTCGGGTACAGGTGCGCTCTTGCTCAAAGTCGTTCGAGCTTTTCCTAGGAGTATGGCATGGGTTACTTCAGCGCCGTAGCGCCTGGTATTCGAACATTTGTTTGAGGCATTTTCTCTACCCCTTCTTACCCTGACAAAGCATGGACACCTTACATTCTTGAACCGATAACCATCTTTACGCTAACCTAGCCTCCTCCGTCCCTCGGGACCGACAAGGGGCAGTACAGTAATATTCACCTATTGTCCCTCGACTACGCCTTTCGGCCTGATCTTAGGCCTTGACTCACCTTCCGTGGATGAACCTTGCGGAGGAACCCTTAGGTTTTTGGGGCATTAGATTCTCACCAATGTTTGCGTTACTCAAGCCGACATTCTCGCTTCCGCTTCATCCACCACCGCTCGCGCGGATGCTTCTCTCTAAAGCGGAACGCTCCTCTACCGATGTATTTTTAACATCCCAAAACTTCGGCAGATCGCTAAGCCCCATTCATCTTCGGCGCAAAAGCGCTCGATCAGTGAGCTATTACGCACTCTTTCAAGGGTGGCTGCTTCTAGGCAAACCTCCTGGTTTTCTCTGCACCTCTCCCTCCTTTATTACTGAGCGATCATTTAGGGGCGTTAGCTGGTGATCCTGGTTGTTTCCCTCTCGATGATGAAGCTTATCCCCCATCGTCTCACTAGCCGACCTTGACCCCTGTTATTTTGAGGTCATATCTATTTTTCAGAGTTTGCCTCGATTTGGTACCACTCTCGCGGCCCGCACTGAAATAGTGCTTTACCCCTGGATGTCCAGTCAACTGCTGTGCCTCAACGCATTTCGGGGAAAACCAGCTAGCTCTGGGTTCGAGTGGCATTTCACCCTTAACCACACCTCATCCGCTGATTCTTCAACATCAATCGGTTCGGACCTCCACTTAGTTTTACCCAAGCTTCATCCTGGTCATGGATAGATCACCCAGGTTTGGGTCCAAAAGCAGTGACAATTGCCCTATGAAGACTCGCTTTCGCTACAGCTCCGGTGGGTTCCCTTAACCAAGCCACTGCCTATGAGTCGCCGGCTCATTCTTCAACAGGCACGCGGTCAGAGCCCTGGCTCCTCCAACTGCTTGGGAGCTTACAGTTTCATGTTCTATTTCACTCCCCGATGGGGGTTCTTTCCACCCTTCCCTCACGGTACTAATTCACTATCGGTCACCCAAGAGTATTTAGTCTTGCAAGGTGGTCGTTGCTGATTCACACGGGATTCCATGTGTCCCATGCAACTCGAGTCAGAGCATAAGCTGGTGATGCTTTCGGCTACTGGACTTTCGCCATCTAGAGTGCAGCATTCAGGTTGCTTCGCCTAGCAGCACGACACTTGTATTGCTCTCCCACAACCTCGTATTCACAGTTTAGGCAGCTCCCATTTCGCTCGCTGCTACTATGGGAATCGATTTTGATTTCTTTTCCTCTGGCTACTAAGATGTTTCAGTTTTCCAGGTTGTCTCTTACCTGCCCATGGATTCAGTAGTAGTTCGAAAGGTTGCCCTTTTCGGGAATCTTCGGATCTATGCTTATTTCAACTCCCCGAAGCATTTCATCAATTACTACGTCCTTCCTTGTCTCTGAGTGCCTAGGTATCCACCATAAGCCTTTCCTCGTTTGAACCTCACCCTTCATTTTTAAGGCTATGCCATCCTAAGGTGCTGCTAAATGGATGGATCTTGTCAACGTTCTTGAATGATAAATCATAGATCGAACCACTGAATCGGAAAAATTGGGTGCTATCATAAAGCTTTGTATCGACTAAGTTCACGAGTTGGAGATAAGCGGACTCGAACCGATGACATCCGCCGTAGGGTAATCCACTGCCTCTCAGGTCCCCCGACTGATTCTACCATAAAGGCCAATGATAGACAATAACTCCCCCCCAAACACAACTTACAACTTTCATCGTACTATGCTCTCCAAAGATCAACTCTTCTAAAAATGTCACTCAAAAAGTGTTGAGTTAGAATCCCATTCTAATTAAGAATGAATCATTGCCAATCTCCGACCCTGATTACCCCAACCTAAGAGCGGACAGCTAATGCGTTCCACTTATTCAACAAGGTTCTATGGTCAGTCCGTGACCCCTGGATGCCGAAGGCGTCCTTTCCTACGGGGTGGAGATGATGGGGTCGGTCCATGGATTTTCCTTCCTTTTCTTTTGCCGCATTTCGCTCAAAGGGTTGAAGGGAGATAGTGCATCAAGCTGTTCGCAAGGGCCAACTTGATCCTCTTCCCCAGAGATCTCTGATAAGGGAACCTTGGGAGAGCCGTCGACTCCAACTACTGTCCATGTACGATCCATAGCAGATCTGACCAACTGCCCATCCTACCTCCCCTGCGTTCTTGACAGCCCATCTTTGTCTCAGTAGAGTCTTTCAGAGGCACGTTTCAATCCTCTTCCCCATTACTTAGAAAAAGTGAGCCACCGGTTTAGGTACAAGATATAATCATTACCGCCTGGACAATTAGACATCCAACCCGTAATCGCAACGACCCAATTGCAAGAGAGGAGCTCTACCAACTGAGCTATATCCCCGTGCCAAGTGGAGCATGCATGAAGTAGTCATATGCTTCTTCTATTCTTTTCCCTGGCGCGGCTGGGCCATCCTGGACTTGAACCAGAGACCTCGCCCGTTGTACTGCCCTAGAGGGGGAGCGGAGAGAAAAGGGTTTTCCATGACATGGGAAATGAAAACTATTTTCCCTACACGGAGTTTGTGAATAAATGATTGTCTGATAATGAGCAAGGAATATACGTCTTTCTGCTAAACAGGATGGATTGAACTCATAATTCATTAGATGCTTTTTATGAATGTCAACTAAGTATCGTAAGTAAATTGCTCCCGGTTGTTCAATCATTTGATAAACAGAGTCATTCTTTGATAAACGATCACTATGAGTCAGACTCAATAGAATTTGATCTATCCTATTTTATGTCGTTAAGGTGGAGAACTGTACCAAGAATTCTCTTTCTTCATCATCAATCGAATCACTATTCGCGACCTATGATTCTATTGATCATCAATCCAATCCCCGTTCACGTTTTTTCTTTTTCTTATCAACGAATAGATCTGTTTACTTGTATGACTTAGATATCTCGTATTTCTCGAAAAAGTGATTCGATTGATGGGATTTGGTATGAGATCGATGAGATTGATATTCCAATCTTTCTTCTTAGAACATATTAATTTGACCCTATAAGCGGGACCAAGCATGTTGCTGCCAGAAGCAGAACCCCGTATTTCTTCTAAGAATCTCCTAATTGTTCCAGAGCAACTAGAAAGAGATTCTTTAACCAGAAAGAATTCGGTTCAGATGGAGGATACCTATCCGGAAGTTTTCGCAACTCAATTATAGATGATGGAATCATCATAGATTTGACCTTTTCGAACTCTGTCTGTAGCTCAATAGAGGCCCGGGAAACAAAGAGAAGATGTGTACGAACAAGATATCCAGCAACAAGAAGAAGGAAAATGATTGAATAGAGGAACTCTCGAGCATTTGGCGATCTCATATATATCGATATCAATGGTGACTCATTATTTCGATGAATCATTTCTTCGGACAGAAGAGGATTATGTAAACACTTACTCGAGATCTCACTTATCAGATTCCATTGTGGAAGACATAATTTTTTCTGAAGAATTCGCCATGATATACCTGATCAATGCATAATTTCATGAAAAATGGATACAAATTTTTGACTGCTACTTAGTATTGGCAATAGGTCTGAAAAAGTATCTAAAAATATCAAATTTAGATATTTGTACCCTGTCGAAGTAAGGAACCATGGCATATATTTTTGGAATATATTCCATTTTGAGAGAATTGAAAAAGTACTATCTCGTTGAAAGGTTCTATACATCTGCCCTTTCTCAACGCATTTCTTTAGACAAAGACTCTGTTTTTTCCTCTTTTCGAATGATAAATCTTTCTCAGAACATGGAGTGTGAATCAAACCCATGGTTGAATTGAAATTGAGATACTAATGCAAGTTCTTCCCTTCTGAATCAGATAGATTCATATCTGAAAGAGGTTGACAATAAGTTCTTTCAAAATTTACTTTTGCCCCTCTATTAGAGTGTTCCAGAAATGTCTGCGGTGGAGTAAATAGCTCTACGAACGAATGGATCGGATCGACTTGGAAAATGGAAAGATTTGTACAAGTTATACGTTTCGTCACCACTTTGTGGAAAATCATTAGGTATGAATATGTTAGATACCTGTGACTCGATTGGTGAAATAGTATCTCTCCCCCAAAAAGCATGTTTTCTTTTACGTAGGCACAAAGAAAATATTTTGTTGCGAATGAACAAGATACTGAGTAATTTTCCATACGTAAAATCATAATTATTTATACGGGCCTTTTCCACAGAAAAGGGGAATCTTGTGTTCCAATAGAATAGAAGTGATGTGGATTATTCAAGAATCGAAGTTGATTTGCTTTATAAAAAGAAGATATCAATGAACTTCTGTGAAATGGTTTCACGGGATTCAGCCAATTGTCTTGATCGTGGACTATCATTGAGAAATAGGAATCTGGGTTATCAAATGATTTCCTGCGATTATTTCTAGTATGGAATGAGTAAATCATCCACTTTGATATCTTATTGAACAAAAATGGTGATATTGTTCCTCCATTGATCAAGAATCTCGATTTTTGGGAAGTATCATGATCGTCCAATAAGAACGGTTTCAATTTTTTCAAATGAACAGTTTGAAGACCTATTGATTCTAACAATTGATTGCAGAGTTGATCATTCGGGCCTTTCAATTCATAGATGTAGATCTCGAGCCTATGAATGGGGATATTTCAGAAACTCACACAGAAAAAAGGAAGTGAGTTAGACAAAAAGATAAGCAACTTGGACAAAAAAAGAGGTGACTTGGACAAAAAGAAACAAAGTGGCTTGGACAAATCTTTTTTGTCGATAACCTTAGACCAATAAATCGAATATTGATTAATACGTAATCGACCGAACACTACTTGAAATTGGCTCTTCTGCTCCGAAACGGACTGTTCCAAATGTTCCTGGGAATTCTTGCTCTCATTGGACCATTTGTATCTATATGCATCAGGATCCCGATTCATGGATCTCTCGGTTCGAGAAATCAAAATAAGAGGCTCGAATCATTTATTCTGACTCTTTTTCAAATTCGATAAATATTGGTTAATCGTATATTTCATTATAGTTCTATGATTCAGAGTATCCTTTCCTATTTGATCCCTTTGAATTCCATATTCGAAGTTGCGATCGGATCTATTCATTAAAAAGAATCGATTCAATACATTTCATATGTACCCAATGGTACTGTATTGGATTTGAATCATATTTCGGATCAATCTATATTGAGTGACTGCCTCCGTTATGTTGTTGCTAGCAAATACCACTATTTTTGGTTTTGGATCTTCCAAATCATTCCTATAGGAGATCCGGACCCATTTTTTTTTCTGATCCTTCGAGAAAAAGATTCATTCTCTTCATAAAAAATAGGAGGTAGAACCAATAAAGATTTCTTTTTCGATTCATCCTTGGCCTCATTCAAGAATTGTTTTTGATCCAATCCGCCGGAAATCAATAGAAAAGGCAAATCCCTTATGATACACTAGATCCGGCTCGATTATTGATAGAATGAATAGATCTGCCATTTCTTGAAATCTCTCTTCTGATTCAAAATCATAGTGTAACGTGTATCCTCCCCTATTCCAGTCATGGAATAGATGAAATAAATAAAAAAATGGATTTTTGTTCAAGAATGAAATCTTATTGGAACTGTCCATATCCGGTTCATCCTTCGGAACCATATCACATCCCATATATGATGAAATAGGATGAATTGAGACGATATTTTGTAAATATGTAATTATCTTGAATATATTAACCATTTTTTTATTTTTCGATCACCTGGAAGGGAAAAAAGAAAGATCTTGTTGTTTCTTCAATAATTTATGATCTCTTGTGGACCTCTCAGTAGGGTTCGAACCCAGATGAAGTTCTGACCATCTATCAGAGAAAAAAGAACAAATGTATCTTGTAGGATTCCCGAGAAATTCTTCGATTTCTTCCGGAAATAGATGATTAATCATCTGCTTGTCATGTTCCATGGATAGCCGCGAGATTGAGGATGTCACGACCCGGATTTCCCACCCTCGGGAGTCGTGATGGCGCCTACTAGTGAAAGCTAGGCAAGCCAATAAACCGAATTATTTATCACGTTCTCATTTGAAATCAATTCAACTACAACCAACCATAAATAAGCAACATAATTTAACGAGTGAAATGCGTAGAATATTTCAAATAAAAATCTCTTTTACAAACTACCCCAGATCTGGTGTCACAGTTTCACAGACTGTCTAAGAATACTACAGACAAGGTTTGAAAGAAATAACTAAAATACTGTTCCGGAACTACATGGAAGAAACAGGTAAAAGAACTGGACAGAAGACACCAAGATCTGCGAACGTCTGCAGTACTATCTTGGGTCGCCTAAAAGTCACACAAAAGCTGGAAGCCCTCTACTGTCCGACACCTGCGGCGCCGGGATCTGCACAAAAGAGTGCAGAGTGTAGTATCAGCACAACCGACCCCATGTGCTGGTAAGTGTCTGGCCTAACCTCGGCGAGGTAGTGACGAGGCTAGGACCAGACTCCAAATAAACCTGTTTGAACATGAACATATATGCATCTACGACAGATAACTAAAAGTACATCAACAATTTAAACGGAGAAAAGAAAACATGCATTGCAATAACAATCAGATAAAAACGAAACAGATCATCAACATTCGAGGAGGAAAATTGCAATTTGGCCTTTAACACAATGATATGAGATACAAGCCACCTTCACCTCCAGTAACCTCTTGTTGCAGGCGTGCAACCCGTTCCCACTTACAGTAACCTCTTGTGGCAGGCGTGCCATCCGCTCCCACATACATCACATCCCGTGGCAGGCGTGCCACCCGCTCCCACTTACAATATATCCTGTGGTAGGCGTACCACCCGCTCCCATTTACACAATATCTCGTGGCAAGCGTGCCACCCGCTCCCACTTTCATATATCTCGTGGCAGGCGTGCCACCCGCTCCCACTTAGATAATATCCTGTGGCAGGCGTGCCACCCGCTCCCACTTACATCATCACAACAATCACAATAAGTTTCCGGCAAGGGAACAATGCATCACACCAAACTCCCAATTAGGGAAATAACAACATCAAACAATCATCCTGGCCAGGGGGAAATCAGATATAATCAAACCATACTCGACTCTTATTTAACTAAATTAATGTTAATACTTAATTACCGTCTAAGTGACGCAATTAACCTCCCAACCCAATTATCATTTCGTTAAACCTAGACACGACGCTACTATTATGACACCGGACCCCTTAAACTCCTACGAACTCCTAAGACACTACCCACGACTTAGACACGAACCTCTATTTGACTTCCAACAATTTCTTATTCAACTAGTCCATTTACCAATCTAAATTATGACGAAAAGGACAAACATAAACCCATAATCAATAGGAACAATTACAATGATCAATTCATGTGGTAGGCGTACCACCCGCCCTCAATTCACAATATCTCGTGGCAGGCGTGCCACCCGCTCCCACTTATATCACAACAATATCACGGATAACGTTCAGCAATTAGAACAATAATTGCTCTTATATCACAACAATATCATGGATAGCCTTCAGCAATTAGAACAATAATTGCTCTTATATCACAACAATATCACGGATAACATTCAGCAATTAGAACAATAATTGCTCTTATATCACAACAATATCACGGATAACATTCAGCAATTAGAACATTAATTGTACAATAATTATCAATATACGACCCACGGTCATGCTTGACACCAATGTATAGGTACTCGTCACCATACCTATACGTTGTTCTCAACGAGAAACAATTTAGGCACGTAGCACATAATTTCTAATTCCTCAAGCTAAGGCTAGAACGGACACTTACCTCGCTTTGCAATTGAATTCAAGGTTCCAACAAACCTTTGCCTTGAAACTTTGTGTCCGAAGGCTCCAAATCTAGTCACAATTAATTTAATACGCTCAATACCCATAATAAACACCAATTCCATAGGAATTTACAAATTTTCCGGGTAAAATTCCGAAATTAAACTCAAAATTGACAGTGGGGCCCACTTCTCGTAATCGTACAAAACCCACAAAATGTAATGACCCATTCCAATACGAGTCCATGCATATAAAATTTGTCAAATTCCGATACCGGATTGACTTTCAAATCCAAATTTTTGTTCTTGGAAGATTTGGAAGAAAAAATCTGATTTTTCTTCCATAGATTCATGGATTCATCATGTAAGTGAGTATGGAATCATTATCTATGAAGGATTTATGATAAAGAACACTTACCCCGATGTTTTCCTTGAAAATCGCTTAAAAAATCGCTTCAATCCGACCTCCTACCTCAAAATATGTTAAAATGACCAAAAACCCGTTTTATAGACCCCTTTTTGCCTCTAGCGCCACGGGTGGCGCCGGGCGCTGCCTGTGGCGCTACTTCCAGTGGCCTCCGCTGCCTTCACTGCCTCGGGCGCTCTGGGCGGCGCCGGGCGCTGTCCTGGGCGCTGGAATTTTTCCCTGACACAAAATAGGCATAACTTCTTCATACGATGTCCGAATTGGACGATTCTTTTTGCTATGGCTCCGAAATTTCGATACGGATCTAATGTTTCAAACAAAACTGAATTTGGGGTTCATTTGCATAATTTTATACTAATTATTCTTGGAGGTACGATGTTGACGCCTTCTTGAAATGCTAAAACTAAGCCCTGTCAACCACTCAAAATCCATCCAAGATCCTCGGGACTTTAACCAAACATGAACACATATCCTATAACCTTGCTTAAACTTGTTCCAACCATCGGAACGCTAAAATCAACATCGTATTATCAAGTTCGCATCGGATTCAAGCCTAAGGATTCCAGAAATTTCTAAATCGTACTTTTGACCCGAACCCGACCAAACCACACCCGAATGACCTGAAATTTTGCACACAAGTCTTATTTCACATAACGAAGCTACAACAACTTCCGAAATTCCATTCCGACTTTTGGATCAAAATTTCGCCTATTAACCGGAAATCGCCAAAATTCGAACTTCACCAATTCAAGCCTAATTCTACACGGGACTTCCAAAACTAATTCTGATCACTCTCCTAAGTCATAAATCCTCTCCGGAAACTAACCGAATCATCGAAATTCACATCCGAGCCTTCTAACTCATAAGTCAACATACGGTTGACTTTTACAACTTAAGCCTTCTTGAAAGAGACTAAGCGTCTCATTTCTTACCGATTTCACTCTGAATGCAACTTATTCAAATTGATTTCATACAATATAGATAACGAAATAAAACGGGACATAAAACGGGTCGTCACATTCTCCCCCTCTTAAACAAACGTTCGTTCTCGAGCGAGTCAAGAAGCATACCTGAAATTTCAAAGAGGTGAGGATATCTGCTCCGCATCTCTTGCTCGGTTTCCCAAGTAGCCTCTTCCACGGACCGACCTCTCCACTGAACTTTCACTGAAGCTATCTCCTTGGACCTCAACTTCCGAACCTGACGATCCAAAATTGCCACTGGCTCCACCTCATAGGTCAAATCATCATCCAAATGAATCGTGTTGAAGTCCAAAATATGAGACGGGTCTCCAATATACTTCCTGAGCATAGAAACATGAAATACTGGGTGTACACTCGACAGATTAGGTGGCAAGGCTAGCTCATAAGCCACCTCCCCAACTCTCCGAAGTACCTCAAACGGCCCAATAAACCGAGGACTCAATTTCCCTTTCTTCCCGAACCTCATAACACCTTTCATGGGCGAAACTTTCAGCATGACTTTCTCACCAACCATGTAAGACACATCCCGAACCTTTCTATCGGCATAGCTCTTTTGCCTCGACTGTGCTGTACGAAGCCTCTCCTGGATTACCTTCACCTTTTTTAGAGCATCCTGAACCAGGTCAGTCCCCAATAGCCTAGCTTCGCTGGGCTTAAACCAACCAACCGGAGATCTATACCGTCTCCCATACAGAGCCTCACATGGAGCCATCTGAATACTTGTCTGATAGCTGTTGTTATAAGCGAACTCTGCGAGTGGCAGAAATTTATCCCATGAACCTCTGAAATCGATAGCACAAGCACGCAACATGTCTTCCAGGACCTGAATGGTACGTTCGGACTGCCCATCCGTCTGAGGATGAAATGCTGAACTCAATTCCACCTGAGTACCCAACTCCCCTGCACGGCCTTCCAGAATTGCGAGGTGAACTGAGTACCTCTATCAGAAATGATAGAAACTGGAACACCATGCAGCCGAACAATCTCTCGGATATAAATCCTTGCCAGCCGTTCTGAAGAATAAGTAGTACACACAGGGATGAAATGTGCGGACTTGGTCAGCCGATCCACAATTACCCATATAGCATCGAACTTCTTCAAAGTCCGTGGGAGTCCAACCACAAAGTCCATAGTGATCCGCTCCCATTTCCACTCGGGAATAGCTATCTGCTGAAGCAAACCGCCCGGCCTCTGATGTTCATATTTTACTTGCTGACAGTTGAGACACCGGGCTACAACTCCCACAATATCCTTCTTCATTCTTCTCCACCAGTAATGTTGCTTCAAATCCTGGTACATCTTTGCGGCACCCGGATGAATAGAATACCGTGAGCTATGGGCCTCCTCCAGAATCAACTCCCGGAGACCATCCACATTAGGTACACAAATTCGACCCTGCATCCTTAACACTCCATCGTCGCCGATGGTCACCTCTTTAGCATCATTATGCTGGACTCTGTCCTTAAGGACAAGCAAATGGGGATCGTCATACTGACGCTCCCTGATGCGATCGTATAAGGAAGACCGAGAAATCACGCAAGCCAACACCCGGTTAGATTCCGAGATGTCTAGTCTCAGAAGCCTATTGGCCAAGGTCTGAACGTCCATGGCAAGTTGTCTTTCACCGACTGGAATATAAGCGAGACTGCCCATACTGGCAGACTTTCTACTCAAAGCATCGGCCACCACATTGGCCTTTCCCGGGTGGTATAAGATAGTGACATCATAGTCCTTTAACAGTTCCAACCACCTCCTCTGTCTCATGTTTAGCTCCTTCTGCTTGAACAGATATTGAAGACTCTTATGATCCGTGAACACTTCACACGGCACGCCATATAAGTAGTGCCTCCAAATCTTCAAGGCATGAATTATGGCTGCCAATTCTAAATCATGCCCCGGGTAGTTTTTCTCATGAATCTTCAATTGTCTCGAAGCATAGGCAATAACCTTGCCCTTCTGCATTAACACTGCACCAAGCCCAATACGAGAAGCATCACAATAAACCGTGTAAGACCCTGAGCCTGTGGGCAAAGCTAACATTGGTGCCGTCGTCAGAGCTGTCTTGAGCTACTGGAAGCTCGCCTCACACTCTTCCGACCACCGAAACTGGACACCCTTCTGAGTCAACTTGGTCATCGGGGCTGCAATCGATGAAAAACCTTCCACGAACCGACGATAGTAGCCTGCCAGTCCCAAGAAACTCCGAATCTCTATGACTGATACCGGCCTAGGCCAGTTCTTGACCGCCTCAATCTTTTTCGGATCAACCTGAATACCCTCTGCCGATACAATATGGCCCAAAAATGCAACCGAACTCAGCCAGAATTCACATTTTGAAAATTTAGCGTACAGCCGGTTATCTCTCAAGGTCTGAAGAACCACCTTGAGATGCTGTGCGTGCTCCTCCTGGCTGGGGGAATATACCAGGATGTCGTCAATGAAAACTATCACGAACGAATCCAGGTAAGGCCTGAACACTCGGTTTATCAGGTCCATAAAAGCTGCTGGGGCATTTGTCAGCCCGAAGGACATAACCAAGAATTCATAACGCTCGTACCGAGTGCGGAAAGCTGTCTTAGGGACATCGGATGCCCTAATCTTCAACTGGTGGTAACCAAACCTCAAATCAATTTTTGAAAATACTCTGGCACCCTTGAGCTGATCAAACAAATCATCGATCCTCGGTAATGGGTACTTATTTTTTATTGTAACTTTGTTCAACTGTCGGTAATCGATGCACATTCTCATTGACCCGTCCTTCTTTTTAACAAACAACACGGGCGCACCCCAAGGCGAAACACTGGGTCTAATGAAACCCTTCTCGAGCAAGTCTTGCAACAGCTCTTTCAATTCTTTTAATTCCGGTGGGGCCATGCGATATGGCGGAATAGAAATGGGTTGAGTGCCCGGAGCCACATCAATGCAGAAGTCAATATCCCTGTCAGGGGGCATCCCCGGCAGGTCGGAGGGGAAAACCTCGGGAAACTCGCGGACCACAGGCACAGACTCAATAGAGAGGACCTCGGCACTGGAATCACGGACATGAGCCAGATAAGCCAAACACCCCTTCTCGACCATATGTCGAGCCTTCACATAAGAGATAATATTACGGGTGGAATGATTAGGAGTCCCTTTCCACTCCAAACGGGGCATAACCGGTAAGGCTAAGGTCACAGTCTTGGCATGGCAATCCAGGATGGCGTGGTAAGGTGATAGCCAGTCCATCCCTAATATGATATCAAAATCAACCATATCCAAAAGTAATAAATTCACACGGTTCTCAAGACCCCCAATCACTACCACACAGGAACGATGGACTCGATCAACCACAATGAAATCACTCACCGGTGTTGACACATAAACAGGAATACTCAACGAGTCACTAGGCATGGCCAGATATGGTGCAAAATAAGATGAGACATAAGAGTAGATAGACCCTAGATCAAATAAGGCTGAAGCCTTGTTGCCACAAACCAGAACCGTACCTGTAATCACGGCATCTGAAGCCTCTGCCTCGGGTCGGGCTGGGAAAGCATAACATCGGGGCTGAGCCCTACCACCCTGAGCCACATCTCTTGGATGGCTTGCTGCTGGCTGACCCCTACCTCTGCCGGCCTGAGTTCCACCTCTAGTACCTCTACCTCCATTTCTAGCACCTCTACCTCCACCTCCAGCTAGTTGAGCGGGCTGCGGCACATCAGGTGCCTGAGTCATAGCACGAGAATCCTGGTGTGGAGGGTTACTTAAGGCACGACGGCAATATATAGCAATGTGCCTTGTGTCACCACAAATAAAACAAGCCCTCGATCGTTGACCCTGGGAACTCTGAAGCGGTGATGCACTGATGGGTTGCTGATTATGGTACTGCATCTGAGTACCGCGGTGACCTGAAGCACCGTGAGAAACCTGGAGAGCTGAATGGAAAGGCCGAGGGGGATGGTCTCTATCATATGAATCTCTGTTTCCAGATGAGGCACCCATGAATCTGCCGGAATGACGGGGTCTCTTATCCGACCCACGACCACTCCCATGTGACAGAACCATCTCGACTCTGCGGGCCACATTGACCGCCTCCTAGAATGAAATCTCACTACCAGTCTCCCTAGCCATCTGAGGCGAATCGGCTGAATGAGACCGTCAATAAATCTCCTCACCCTCTCCCTCTCTGTAGGAAGTATGATGAGAGCATGCCGAGCCAAGTCG
>MCJB01000598.1:0-18195 GCA_002018475.1 Nicotiana obtusifolia | reverse complement strand
ATATATATATATATATATATATATATATATATATATATACATATAATATAAAAATACTTGACTTATATATACAAATATAATCTTTTGAAGTTTTGTATAAATGAAGCTATATGCCTACCTTCAAGGCCTAAGTCGACTAATTTGAGATAGCCACCTGGCTGTAGAAGTTCACCAACCATTCTATGTGGTTCAGTCAAGTCTCTCTCTATCACGTGTACTCGTCGCCCATCCAAAATTAGAGCATAGATGAAAGCCAAATTTATTATTTAGAAAATTGGAATGATTTCACTTATATACATTGACATGTAAGGATTTATTACATTATTTGTGTATTTTAACATGTTATTATAGCTTGCCTTACAATACAAGTACTAATAGAGTATAATTCTGTTTACACACATGAGTTTTTTGTAGTTATGGTAGTTACTAATTTTTTTTGGTTAGCTAATAGAGTATAGTAATTCTTTTTACTCATAGTTTTCTGCCCATGATGCGATATACTAAAAGTACCTCTGCACTTTCTGGAGTTCAAACGCTTATTTCTGTTTTGTTTTGGAACACAAAACGTACATGAGGGAAAAATTAACTTGATAAACAAGCCTAGAAAATATTACCGTACGTAGATGAGAAAATAAATATAAATTTCAAGACCGTATAGTCTACAGATTGTGCCAAAATCTAGGACCTTATCAGTATCATGTTTAACGTGGTGACATGAAATTGCTCAACAACAAAGCAAAATGGTACAACGGCATATAGCCTAGTGGTATTACCGGGTATCTCCGACCACTTAATATAAATAGGCGTCATGAGCTGAATTTTCATTATCTTTGTTATCTTTAATTTCTACGTAAGGAAAAAGAACTTTTTAAAAATAAATAATGGAATGTACCGTACGTACGTACCTTACCAAAAGTGCAGGCCAAAGCAGAACCAGCAATGCCGGCGCCGACAATGGTAACATCCGTTTTACCATAGGATTTATGATCCTTAATCAGTACCACATTTGATGCTATGTTTCTTATTTCCATTATCGTCCTTCTGATCATGATGTACAGCAAGAGGAGTCCAAAAGGGAAGCGATGAAACTGCCCAAAAGAATAATATCTCCGGTGGCGAAGCCAGAAATTTTTCTTAGGGTGTTCAAACTTAAAAGAAGTAAAAAAAATCCATGACAAAGGGTGTTCAATATATGTTATATGCATCTATAACCTAATAGTAAAATTTTCCAACGAAGGATGGTCAATTGACCACTCCTACCATAGTGTAGCTTCGCCCATGATCATCTCCATCGTTAATTTCTTTCTTTTCCTTCCTTCAACTTCCAGCTGATTAATCCACAGCAACTGTAGTATTTTGTCAGCTTTCTTCAATGTGTTACTCACTCCAAATTAAATTAGTGGAGAGATCTGGGTTTGTTTAATGTTACATTCGTGTACGTTGGCAAGTTTGAGTGACGAATTCCTCCAGAAAATGGCTCTTTTTATATAAAAGAGGTATAATCAGTTGAGAGTTGAGACTCAACAATATAATGATGTTATTGTCCTAGAAAGGTTAACATGTACGTAAGGCTACAAGTTTCAAAAATATAATTTTTCACATAAAATAAAATGGATGATCTTTATAGACTTTAGTTATATATGCATGTAAAGATGTTTTAGTCCACCTTGTCAGTTGCATTCTTTAGAATATTCTAACTTAAGAATTATGTTCTTATATTAAGCGAAAAGTTATTTATAGTTAACTCTGAAATAATCTAATAGTATAAGAGTTTCTTACACTTTTAATATATAAAACAACAACAACAACAATAATTATGAGTTTAAATTTATCTATCGCTTATAAAAGAATTTTAGACGCTCAGCAATCGTAAATTTTAGTTAGGATTGAAAACATTACCGCCTACTTAATGTCACTCATGTCCTCTCGGAAACAAAGTTCTCACTTTTGGGAAAACGATGATAATTAACCACATGTTCTAGTAGATATTTGAATTATAAACCTTGCTCTATACATCACGATAATTGTAGCTTTATAAGGACAATAAGTTCTACAGTTTGATGGACATATTGTATCTTGTGATTTAGTTTTCTACAACTCTATATACTATTTTTTTCATGTATATCATATGTAATTTTCCAATCTTATAACGTGATTAAAGGAAGAGTGGCTTAATCACGATTTACCTTCATATATAGTCCTAATTAAACTAATATGAAGCAAAGTTTCTCATCATTCATTTCCCTATAGACATGAACAATCGTGATAAATTTAACTTTCACACCAGCCTTCCCGAATTGGATACTTAATGTCAAATAGGAAACTAAAGAAGTCCTTTGTGACTCAACAAGCCCATTAAGGGAAAGACGTACAAGAATCTGCATTAGCAATTTGACAAAACTCGAAAAATATTTATAAAGGTTTTCTCACTCTTCTCTACTCTTTCCTCTCCTTTTTTGTTCTAGCACATGGGAAGATAGAAATTTCTCTAGGAATATATAATGAGGAAGTTGGTTCTACGTTTTAAGAAAAAAAGGGAGATGATATCATTGTATAGCAATGGCATGGGTTGCATTAGATCAAAGTAGCTAGACTAAAATCATACGCATGAAACCGTGGAAATTTCATGGCAGCAAAGATGCTAACTACCACAAGCAACAAAACGATACACAATGTTTGCGTTACTTCTATGACTAAACTTTAGTTCAGATATCATGCTCGAGATCTGAAGAAAATTTTCATGTGTTTGGACTCATCAGTGAAACAATAAGATAATGCACTCAACGGTACGTGTGGTTCACTAATTAATAAAGTGAATTAAAAATCATGAAAGATCTGGGTTCGAATCTCATGCATAGGTAAAAAAACAATATTAGACGAATTTTTCCAATTAACCTAAATCTTGTTTGCATAGTTAGTCGATTCTATCCATACTAATGGGAGATAATAAATAATTAGTTCGTAAAGGTGCACACAAATAATTAGTTCGTAAAGGTGCACACAAACTAAAAGTGCGGCTACCGTTGTTTGTTTAACAATGTGAGGTTTTGTCCAGTTCACGGAGGCACCAGTAATTTTATGGGCCGCGACGTAAGGGTTCGATTGCTTGGTCCTTAGTTTGTACTAAGCCCACACAAATAGCTTCCTATTTTATGGGCTTCCACTTACAAGGATTTTGGCCCAATAATTCATCATGTTTTTCTTGCCATTAAAAAGAAGATAAATGTGGGTGTAAGATATTGTGTTGGTTGTATGGTCTATAGTATTTTATTGAATGTGATGTAATTATTTATCATGTATTTAACATTAAAATTAAGCCGAGCAATAATAAAGCAGAAAAAAAAAAAGAGGAGAGTTGCTTCTAAGGAGAAAAACAATTAGACACTATTAATAAAAAAATATGGACTAACAAAAACAGGTGAAACATTATACTAGGGACTCGTTAGCCACTTGGTAAAGATAATGTCTTTCAATGAAGGATAAGTAGGTCTTAGCTTGAATTTTTTTTTTTCACATGATAATGACTGATCATCAACTTATGACTAATTAAACGGATTTAATATAATAAACTAAAAAATGATTATAAATCCTAACAAAAACAGCTCTTGGCTTTACTCAATTATGACTTGTAAAAAGTTTTATTTGAATTATTCAATTTGAAGGAAGATAAATAAGCATTTCTTCCTTTCAATTAAAGTCAAATTTTTCAATAATTTTAACAAAACAACTAATTAGTGTTAACAAATATAAGATTTTAAGTTATATTGTTATACTATAAGATAAAATCTACCTACAATAATAGCTAACCCTTCATAGTAAACTTGACATGGCAATCTAAAAATTAAAGCAATAACATATTGTAACTACTCAAATTACAATGAACAGTGTAATAATTTGGACATAACTTAAATCCTTAATTCCTAATAAGTTCTTAATTATATTCTTAATTACATAGGTTGCCCTGGATGTGGTTCAAAATTCCCAAGATGCCACTTGTAACGGCTACTTACAGACATGTCAGTTGTTTAAAACTCAGTCCGCCTTCGTCTTTTGTCATAGAAAGCATCAACAAACGCCAGATTGTTTCTTGCCTTTTCTCTCTCTCTCTCTCTCTCTCTCTCTCTCTCTCTCTCATACCATTCATTGCTTAGACGCTCCAACGTTGTGTGAAAAAAAAATGGCAGAAGAGAAGCAGCAGCCCGAGATGGAGGTAGAGAAAGGAGGAGAAGACGAAGAATGGGAAGATGATGAAGTCTTTTACGAGAGAATCGAAGCCCCAAAGTTCGTCGACTTCACCACTCCCGATCACTACCGCCCCGACGATCGTTACTGGTTCTGCCTCCGTGTTGGTATGATAAATTTCCTTCTTTTTTATCCAGTGTTCCGTTATTTTCCTTGCTTAAATTTAATGTTTGGTCCTTAATTGAACCCTATCTGTTTCCATTTATGAAGCTTTTCTTATTTTTGCATTTACGATTAGCTGCTATAACTGAGGTTCATAATTTCTTAGATATCAGTAGCTCTGATTCTTGTCCAGAGTTTGACTGCGATTGATAATCTAATCTGAATTTTTCTACTCTTTTGTCTTATGATGTCTTTAACCGAGGTCTAGTTTTACCAGCGAAAGTAACATGTAAGTAGGAATTTGGGATGCTCTAACTAGTCAACATTGTGGCGGATCCCGAATTTGAACTTTATAGGAGCGGGATGCCGCTGAACCTTATGATAATTTTAGTTACTGGGTTCACAATTTAATATTTGTAGACGTTTTAGTAAGTTTTTTAACACAGATACAGGTCTGAACCAAAGGTAGTGGATTTGGCTGATCCCTAGCTTTGATTGTATATTTTCCCTATGAGATTGAGAGTTACTTCTGTTGCCCACGTGCACCATTGATGTTATGTACACAAGTCAGTAGAGATAGAGAGTAGGATCTTGGATTTTAAGTTAGTTGATGACCACTCCTACTATCTCTTATGCTAATAAGTGAGAACTATACATATGCATGTGCATACATATAGTTAAAATTTTCAAATGTAAGCACCAAATTCGAGCCAAAGGTGGATACATGATAACAAAGTGTTATTTCAACTTTAGAAAGCCTAATTTTAGTGGCACTGGGGAATGAGGGAAAGAGGGTGTGTGTGTGAGAGTTGAGGATTATTTCTGTAACTTCTTTAGTTGTTAGGTGGCGGGATGTAAGTTAACAATTTCTAAAACTTTTTAGTTGTCCAAACTCCAAAAGTATGACTTCTGTTCTGTTTCCAGGCTGCGACCAGAAACATGAAGAAGAAATGGACCATGAGAAAATCTACAAGGATTTTGTTCTCCGAGTAAGTTTCTTATATGCAATTTTGCCATCTGAATGTAATGGCTTATGAACCTTTATTCATGTTATACTTAAATTCTAAATGCAATGCTGTCTTCTTTCTACTCTAGGTAATGGCTGCTAGAAGTCCTAATGTAAGACTTCAGAGAGCACTAAGCAGACGTGCTACAGGGTATAATAGACCAAATAATAGTACTAAAGTTAAATTAATCTCATTGTTTCCCTATTTGACAGTTGACATAAATTTGATTTTTGTGTTTCAGGAAGAACGTAAAATGTCCACTCACAGTGCCAGCAAAATCTTCCAAGTCTAGACTCTCAAAGTTAGCTGCTGTTTCAAACATTTCTTGTAAACTGATTGAAGATAAAGAGAAGATTGGTCATCCATCAAAGCCTACTTCCACTCCAAAAATCAAAGGAAAGCAAGTTGCTGCTAAGTATCTTACTACCCTAAGGAACAAAAAGTGCCTACAAAATCCAAGTTCCTTTCGCAGTGTGCAAAATCCAAAACCTGCAGCTCTTGCTGTTCCAAGGAATAGGACCATAGCAAAGGCTTTGGTCTTCCACTCCCCGAAGAAAGCCATCAGTTTAAAGAAATCCGTGGAACTACGAACTCCTTTAACTAAATTGTGTCAAGGAATCAAGAAGCTAGAGATATCAGATTCAAAGAAGCGTGTATTGGGTTATTCTGAAAAATCCAATGATATCAAATGTAATCCTGGAGATTCTTTGAGGAACAGAAACCCTCAGAAGGACAAAAGCAAGACGCCGAAGGGTACTGGAAAGTCTCAAACTCGAGTTCTAAGCAAAGCCAGACCAGTACACTCAACTAGCATTCAGAACCAAGCTAAATTAGAAAAGAAGTGCCACTCCAAGGAAAAGGCAGAAAATGAATGCAGCAAGTCAGAAGTTGATTTAACATCAAGAGACAGTAACGAAGAGCATGTTACTGCTTCAAAAAACCATGAAGTGGACATGACAGATAAATTGAGCTGTGATACTGATCAGAGAGGTTTGGTGGGAAATGATCTTCCCAAAGGTCAACCAACAAGTGGAGAGGATCATTGTGGTGGCAATATTGAAAATGGCACAAAAGGAAATTTGGAGACTGAACTAAATAAGACGGACCACTCTATTTGTTTTCAGACTTCAGAAGGGGCAGGACATCATGGTAGTGAATGCATGGACAGTGATGACAAAGAGAATATTTCAGTTCCAGATGAGAACAGGTGCGGAACCATATTGCTTATCTTACATGTTTTAATCCAAAATCTCGCAGAGTATCTATATTTTACAAATCATTCATAACGTTGGTGCTTACGTGTGTCAAATTTGAATGCAGAAGTCTCACCAACAATATAGACCAGGCTGGGGAAAATATTCTTGGTGTGCAGAAGATGCAAAAAGTCATCAAGAAGGTATTTTCTTTTCCTTTTTCTCTTATAGCTCTGCAGCCTTCAAGTGAGATTATTTCTGTGAATGCATCGGTATTGACCACCGCTGTAATATGATTGATGTGTATAGAATGCCCAACCAGCGGCCAAGAATCTAAAAGAAGGTTTGCTTTCCACAAATGCCGGTGCCTCAGGGAAGTCCAAGAAGCCAAAGCCTACAAATCCTAAACCTTTCAGACTAAGAACTGATGTAGGCATTCTACCCTTTACATTACTAGATTTTAATAATAAGTATCTATTTTGAATGCTTATGACAGAGTAATTGATTTTCAGGAAAGGGGAATTCTTAGGGAAGCTGACCTACAGAGGAAAAAACAGGTAAGTCATATTCAGTTGACCTTTTTATTGCTGCAACTTAGGGAAAAACCATCTTATTTTCGAATTCTGTCACCGTGGTAATTAAATCTTCTCTTGAATATGTTGTTCATCCTATTTAGGGCAATTCAGAATATTCTGACCACGAAAACAGATGCACAGAAGATAATCCTGAAGGCAATGATAGAGATCCAAAGGACTTGCGAAATGATTTATCCGTAAGTGCCATGTATCTTGAGGTTTTCTTAATTTTGTTAGTATGTTTCGTTTTTGCCAGAATCAATTGGCTAGAGAGAGGTAGGAATATTTCTGAACCATGTCATATCTTGTAATTTGCAGAAGGATAGTGGGATAAAAAGCCATAAGTCTTCGGAAGGGAAAGGGAGATTGAGGAAATCAAGTATAACACCAGAGAGATCTCATGCTACACAAATAAAAACAGCCAACTTAAGAAATGCTAAATCTCCCATGGCATCATGTTTGAGACAAGATCAGAAACTCACTGTAATACAAGAAGCATCAGCTGATATTTCGAAACCAAAGAAGGTAGGGAAGCTTCATGAAAATGGTGCTGCAGCCATGCCCCGAGCTAAAGCCTTGACGCCTTCCAGAATGTTATCTCGTGGAAGAAGGCCTCTGACAATCCCAAAGGAGCCACACTTCCACAGCACCCACCGGCCCAAAAGTTGCAGAAAAAACTTAGCAGAACAAGTGCCCTTGTAAATTCAATTAATTCTCGAGTTGTTGTATGTACACTTCAAATGATTCATTTGAGTCGAAATATTTTTTTTCCCACCCTCTCCAGCATTACAGCTCCTATTTCACTGAAAATGTGAGGAGAAGGTTTGCATGCAACACATACATTGTATCTGTAATTTGAATCCCAGTGACTTGAGTCCCGCGGATAATCTTCATATATTCCCCAATGAACAAATTTCAAAGGCCAAAGGTAAATTTGAGTTCTACCAAATGGACAACATTCTCTAGTACCCCTTTTGGTCACTGATTTTGCCAAGTTTATTTTTCAAAATATTTTTGGCAAAATCTGTTTCTTTATAGATTTTATTCATATTTTAGCAAATTTTAAAAAATAAATTTATCAAATCCCAAAATTAGCTCTAGACATGTTTTTTGCTCAAAATATAACCGTTGAATTTTTTAACAATTTCAAAAATTACTCCTAACTTTTGCATCTTATATAAAAGTCCACCATCTATTATGACTCAACCAATCCACCAGCAAGTTACTATCATTATTTTTTTTGGACCGATGGATCTTGTAATATTATTGCAATTTGACGAATTGTAATAGCTAGTAATGTGTTATATTCGCAGTTGATATTAAAATATTAGGTTATGATTTTAGGATAGTGTATTATATAGTTCGTTATAAAAATGATAATTTTGTGCTAAACTTATCTATGTTCAGGACTACAGTTTGTGATAATGATAATGAATGGTATCGATGAAGGTTCTGCATATACAGGATTAGCAAGATTGTTTGTCTGGTATTGTTGGGTATTTTTGATAGTTTTTAAAACTTATGGGTATAAGTCACGTTTCATGTTTTTTCAAAAAAAAATATGTAAAATATGTTTTGAAAAATGATGTCCAAACAAATTTTTATTTAAAACCAAACTTCACCAAAATTAGATTTTTTAAAATAAATTTTGAAATTTATGGCCAAATGCTACCTTAATGGCTTGAGTTCTCCCCAGATAAATAGCCAGTTCAAAATAAAATGAACCAAGAAGGCAAATTAAGCAGCTTCAACTGGTTAAAAATATACACCCTTTTCAAGCAGCCCCCAGAGAAAAAAATGATGTAAGGCGTGTGAGTTATAATAGTACGGGAGACGTAATACAAAATGTTGGTCTTGTTTTTGGTTTTCTAAGACTTTGTGCCTCAGTCAAATTATACTCCCAAATAAAGTGAAGCATAAAGGTGTAACCAGAAAACGGAATAATATAGAAAAAGAATATAATAATGTCTCCTAATTTTACTCAATTTCGGAAACGTGTATTACTAGTACTTTCACATTATTAGTCCATTCCGAATTAAAACGTGTTTAGTCCTTCAAATATTTACGCCTATTTCCAAATTAATGTGCTCCTAAACTCAAGGGCGGTTCCATAAAATTAATGGTCTAAAGTCAAATTTTAATAAAAAATTTATATTTTGTTTATTAGTACGTATACACACATATATGCAAAAAAAATTAATCTTACCTTTTTTTTTTCATACTTGTTGTTTATAGTATATATTCTTAAATGACATAAAGTCTTTACTTTCACATAATAATGCTATTATTTATATTAGAAAAGGATAATATAAATAAATGAGATGTTAGACATGTATTTGTACTATGTTATCTTTGATATTGTTGTAAATATGAAGATTTAAGTAGTTTAATTCAAAGTTTTAAAAATATTTATATTGTTAAAGAGTAGACACCCTTTTTTCTTTTTTACAATTTTTTTGTACTTTTTTATTTTTTCTATAAACATTAATATTGTCTAATTTGAAATAAAATTATGAAATTCATTACTAAAAATTTTTGGGTACCTAAATCAAGGCTTTACTAGTCTCCTACTAGAGCCACTTGTTCACACCTGATATTTTTCAATCAAATTTATAGAGTCTCACTTAAGATAAGGCAACAATGACAAGAATATTAAATGCAGTGTGTGTTATTTAGTTACCAAATATGAATAAAGCTGGTTGAACAATACGTTCATGGTGGGGCCGTAGTCTGTAAATAATTGTTGATCGTCAATGAGGAGCGGCTCAATAGAACTGGTTGCCTAAAATCAAAATATATTAAAAAGACCTTGAAACGTCTTTTATGAAATCCATATTATATAGAGATACAAGAAAAAACCTATATGACTTTAATATAGTGGTGAGAGCACAACTCATGATATATGAGTTAGGCACACGGTATATAGTACAATTCTTCCCTTAAGTGAAAATGATAAAGGGTGAGCCCATTTTCCATCGTGTTTTGAACTTTGCGACATTTGTCTCTGGGATTTCTTAGTAAAAAAAGATGAGACACAAAAAAACTTATTTTCTGGTGTGTGGATCAATCAAATGTGACAAAAAGGAATAGTTAATTTAGAGAATTTGAGTTGAAATTAGAAAGTAAAATCGTGAGAAACATGAAAAAAGACTATACATAAAGAAAGAAAAATAAAAATTGATGAGAAGGTAAATGTATTATTTAATTTAGTGAGAAAAATTTATCCAATTAATTCACTCAATCTTATGTCTACCAAATATTAATTATTAAAAATTATTAAAATTTTGAAATCTTTTATTAACAATTATATAAATATAAATTATGGAGTATATATTATTATATTATACTAGTCTTAGGTTACGCGCTTTGCGCGTGTACCTATATTAATAAATATATAATTTTTAAAAATTACATAAATATTATTATATAACGTGTTTGAGTTATTGAACAAATATTTAAAAAAATATAAGTTTCTAAAAAAAGTAATGTTTAATTTTTGTTGATATTGTGATGAAGCCCAACCACATCGCCCATGTAAAAGTTTCCTTCATTGTCTTTTATGCTATATCATGATATAATTTATTAATTAATATACGAAAGTAGAAGGCGTAAGTACATAGTAATTCAAAAATCTGAATAAGGTTGTAATTCTTTTTAAAAGGGTGCTAACATAAAGTTTTAAAGGACTGTCATTTTGTTTACCAATTTAGTCGTTTGTATGAATACGAACTATATTTAAAATAAAAGTAGGTTACATCTTAAATTAATTTTAATAATAAATAATTGTACTAAAATAAATGCCTTGACAAAAAATGAAAAGAAAAAAATTCACAAACAACAGAGAGACGGCATAAAAGAATACAAAAGCAAAATTTCATAAAAGCTTAAGGAAAAATAAGTAAAATCTCATTTGATTTTAAATTATAAAATATTAGGAGTTTATCATAATTCACATAAGATAAAATTTAATAGCTAGATCTTAATTAATTTCAAAATTCTAAATGTTAAATAATAATTTTTCAATATGAAATTTATATCTAAAGGAAGAAAGACGGATTACGACATTACGTGCAGCCTCTGTGGAGAGATAATAAAATTTTGACATAATGCATCATAAAAATATTTATAACAACAGAGCTTATGTGAAGCGCAACTGTACGTTCGTATTTTTTTATGATTGCATTATATGTTATGACGTAATACACATGTATTGCATGTCAATCGTTATAAAATTAAATTTATTTAAAATATATATCAAAATTATATATAAAGTCTCGATTTATATTCAAGCTTTCGTCGTCCCTGATAGCTTATTTTTGTTATTTTCTTTGCGGATCCTTGGAAGGAAATATAGAGAGGATATCTTACCTCAACTCTACTCACTTATATGTCTTTTAGAATGTAAAATTCCTGAATATAAGAGGATTATTAGAAGATGTCATCCCAAAAGTACAAAATTATATTTGTTTACAATATAAGCTTAAATTGTGCAAAAAGTCTTTTTGTATACATATATATATAACCAGATACAATAAATATATAATAAAAGCAAATACAATAAAATTAAAATAAGACCAAATACCGTAAATTAAAATAAGCCAATCACGTCTTATATAAGAGTGGAAAATAAAACAGTTACCATAATTGATAACTTAGATTGACTCAACTGTTCTTTTAATCAACAACATAAAAAGTTTGGAACTATAAAAGCTGATATTTGACATGTAAATCTAGGAGTTGTTTTTATAATTGAAACACTCACAAATATAATAAGAATAAAATTCAGATTCAAAGTGGAAACAAAGGAAGAAACTTACAAAGCAAGTTAAAGAAAAAAATTTTGACCATTATTGTAGTTACCTTCAACCAAATTTTTGTTTCACAGTACGCAATAAGAATATAGACATTACAGTATAAGCGTTGCATGATACAAAATGCAATGATCTAAAAAATTATAAGAAAAATATTATAAATAAGTAATTCTAAACTATTGTAATTATAAATGAGATATTATAGTCAAAATCAAAAGTGACAAGCACAAATGAATTTACTTTCGCAGAAGTTGGCACTCACACAAGTTTATGACAAAGAACGTGGATTATTGGCTTCTTTTATAAAAGTATTTCTCCTTATTCTAAATGGTTTTGATTTTAAAATTCTAGAAAATAAAATTGACTTTGTTTGGTAAAAGAATTCTAAACCTAATATGATATTAATTACTTCTCCTTATTCGATATTAGTTAAATAATACTAAACCTAAAGTAATAATTGTATCATACGTCAATTATAACCAAAATAATAATAATAAACATAAACTAATATTAATTGAGTGAATTTGGTAAAAGAATCATAAACCTAACATGACACTAAAACTATTAAACCGACCCTTTGATAAAATATAATACTAAAACCTAAGGTAACATTAATTATTGGGCAATTTAATTTTTGTTTTTCTAATTTGTGTCTATATTTACAATTTTATCCAACATAAGATGCATTTACGAAGGGTAAAAAAGACGAACGATATTTCATTAAGGGTCTTCGTGCTTTTAATACAACTAGTATCTATGAATGTGTGTCACGTTAATAATGGCATGTGATGATTTAAACATTTATTTATATGAAGGAACAATAAAATTTAATTAATAAAAGAAATTTTATGTATAATAATACAACAATCATCTAAATGCCGAAAAATATTATTACATTAGCATAATACATGAATTTAAAATAAAAGGACATCATCAAAACTTACACAAATGATCAATTTTATCGTGGTAGTTAGATAATTATGTATCACTATAGTTTAAAAGTATTTAATGTGATGGTATCTTAACGAACACTTCTTTGTAGACAATATTTTTTTGTGTATGTTTCCTCATAATGCTTTGGTTGCTCTACCTTAACCAGAACTCTTGTTGTCGATCTTGATATCCCTCTTGAAAGTGCAACATACAGTTGTTCGTACAAGAAAATATATTGCGGTAAACATAGTCCAATGTTTAGGATGTTTGTCATTGTGCTTTATTTATTATATATACAAAACATAAACATACTAAAAATTATTTTCGCACAAATTTAAAAGGATATTCTTTATTTTCGGAAGACGAAAATTGAACTCAGGGATAAGAATATACTTAGAAGCACATTGACCAATATCATAATTTTTGCATGTATGACGTTATAGTCAAAACTTATATATACCATCTTTGTGCTAATACATAAGCTATTCGACGTATTTAAGTTTTTCAATAGCATGACTGACATATTTTTCTTCAAAATCAACCTATATACAATGGAAGATCAACTTAATCTATTATATATACGGTGACAGTAACATACATAAGAAATAATAAACTTGACAATAAACATGTATGGTAGAAAGCCGTTTGTTATTAATGTGAAGCAATACCCAATTTTATTAATGGGATAATTATATATGTTCAAGAAGAAAAGATTGTTTTAAAAAAAATGACATTAAAAAATACAATAATTATTTAAATGTCGATAATCAATGTTACTTTATTTTGTTAGCATAATACTTGAGCTCAAAATAATTGAACATTTTCTAAATAGGCAAAAATAATCAATTTAACTAAGGCAGATAATATTATTATGTACGCGTAATTTAAAAATATAAAATATGATCATCATTCACGGTCATTTATAATGTAGTAACTTTTGTTTTGTTCTAATATATATATTTTCACTTCATGTTGATCGAGAGGTACTGTCTGGATCTTTGTCTTCTATATATATTTATGTAAAAAATCTATACAGACAAGTTAAAATATACTACAAATGTACAATTATTATTTCTTCGCCCACTAAGGTTAACTGCAAATACAAACCTTCACCTCTTGCATATTTATATCCTATTAATGATTAACTTCCAGTGTCATTCTTAAAACACATGTAATAACTAAGAAAAAATTGCAAAATAATATATAATCTAAAGATAAAATAACTTTTTATTATCTATTGTAGTTTATTCATTTAATTAACCTTTGCAATATTTGATGATTCAAAATATTTTTTGAAATCGACTAATTGAATTGAACCGTATAAAAGCCGACAAACCTACACGTCTTGATAAGTTGACCATAATTTCTGAATTAAGTATCTAAACAATCAAGAATAGGTAACACATAAATCATGAACGTTATTTTTCTCAGAAAGATCAAAGCAATTATTTACTACGCATTCAAGCCTCCACAAAAAAATAAAAAATTATTTACTTCTCAAGAAGTTTGCCGAACTTTCTTATCTTTTTCTACCAAAGCTAAAAACTAATAATTCTTAAGAAGTTTATGGTCTAGCATTTGGATTTTCTTAGTTGTAGTTTAATAGTTGAGTATTTATTTAATACTATACGAAAAATTGATAAAAATATATTATTTGAGTAGGAAAATAGTTCATATATAATATAAATATATTATCGTAGGGGTATTTTTTTTCTCAATTTTAACTCTTTATGCAGTCCGTTTAATATTACTTTTAATTTTTTTGGTATTGGACATTATGGAGTTTTCCGATGAAATTGATTTTATTAAACTTTCCTACATATTTTTAATAAGAATCTAATAGACAAATTTTATTAATTTTAAAATATTAAATATTAAAAATTAGCATAGAAGGTATTGTATTCCAAAAAATAAGTTATTACAGTTATGCCCTTTCCTTATGAGTTCTTCCGTTTAATATTTTAGGGATATTTTGGTATATTAATATTGTCTTTATGCTTTTATATTAATATATGCTAACCTTTTTCTAAATGGATATGGACAATATAATACATTCTCAAATTAAATTAGTAGTAAGACATTACAATACGTTTTCACATTAAATTAGTAATATGAATTTTTAAGAAGTATATCCTAAAAGTAATAGGATTACATGAATAATGATATTTACTTGTTCAATTTTATATGAATTAGACAGCCAGAAAGTTATTATACTAATAGGATTCCTAAAGGTAATCATGTAGGATTCCTAACGTGTAGTAATGTCCTAAAACTAATAGAATTATGAAGCTAATATCTAGAATTACGGTTATGTCCTTTTATTATGAGTTATTATGCTTAATATTATAAGGTTATTTTTGTAAACTGACTTTGTCACACCTCTTTTCGTACACTCCCCGGGAAGGAAATGTATAAAAATGAGTTTTTCCAATTAAAGTGACATTATTCGAAATGGGATTATTTATTGTTCAGAGTCGCCACTTGGAATATTAGATCGGTGTCCCAAGTCACCGGTTTTATTTTATCCCAAATCGAGGAAGATTTCGACTTTCTTTTGAAGTCTGCGAACCAGAAATTCTAAGTAAGGAATTCTGTTAACCCGAGGGAAGGTGTTAAGCACCCTCGGGTTCCGTGGTTCTAGCACGGTCGCTTAATTGTTATAATCGGCTTATTATCTGATTTTAATACCTGTTATTAACCTACAGTGCATTTTACTTTATTCCGCTTTTCCGCTTTTAAATTATTGAAGAATTGCAATGCTTATCAAAATATGCCACGAATTACGTCACATAAATGCACCCGTAATTTGTAACACCTTTCAATTAAACATCGGGATTTTAGATTTGGGTCACATAAATGCACACCCGAATTTAGGAAATTAAATTATTACAATAACGCGCCTAAAGCAAACTACGCGTTTTTAATTCTCCGAGGGCCATGAAATTTACTAAATAGCGCACCTCGATTTTTCTAAGTTTTAAATTAATGAGGGCCATATGTTTGTAATTCCATTTGGTATGGCACGCCTCGATTTAGTTCGAAAGCTTTATTATTCGAACATTATTAAAATCGGGTCACCTGAAAGGCACCCCCGAAGTTCGTATTGTCACTATGTCACGGGAACCGTACCCATAGTGACAACACAATTAATCGTGTTTAAGGCCTAATCACTAAAATTTAAAGAGTTAAGGCTCATTTGCGCCGATGTTATACTTTAATTAACTAAGAGGGCCATAGATGATCGATATTAATGGTATGGCACACCTCTACTATCTTAAAGTAATTTTTAATACTACATGTCATTATTAAACTTAGTAATGATATCCTTACAGGCGCTACTGTCAATATCTTGACTAAGATACTCGAAAATTCATTTAATAACATCCTTTACAACAAGAAAGCTTTACAGTAGATAAGTTAGCACCACTTAATTGCAAATATGGTCAACACATTTTCACAAATACGTCGTAATCTGAATTTATACCAACAATACCATTTCTCCAGCACAACCAATTCAACAAAAACAAACTGCGAATTCAAATTTGCAGTAGAATGAATCTGTTCCTAGGGATTAAACAGTCCCGATACAATTACGAATATATAACCAATGTTTCACTGAGTTCATTTCTACGCACAGTCTCACAGCTATCTGATTACAAACGCAGCTGGCAGATTAATACCCCCAGTTACATACCGAACTTTTCATTAACCTCACAGCAAACATGCTCAAAACTAAACCAAACACAGTTCAGTTGCCAAGCACAGTTGTTGAACACACACACAGTTATAGCTTGGATTTGTACCCTAACAGTGTTACTGCCCAGAATAATAACCTTGATACGAGAAATCTTAAGTGATTACAAGGTAAATGCTTCAGATTATCGGTGGGTTCTACCACCCTCCTCTCGACAACTAGTCCATATTTCAACACAGTTAACAAAACAGAACAGTACTATTATCAACAATCACTCAGACAGCTTTTGCACCCAATTTCGATCGATTTTAGCTACATTTAACTGGCAAAGGATATGATAGTAATGTGGCGACAGGGTCACTAAGTTCAATTATACTATTTAACGAGCTAATGGCAGTACGTGACCAACAACATTAGTAGACGGATTCCAGCTAAAATTATTGCGAACTCAGTAAACCACATCATGAACTCAGCTAAATTCCATTAGCAAACAACAACATCAGTAATACCAACAACTCCCATCAGTGATATCAAAACATCAGTGATATCAACAGTGAGCAACATCAATAAACGACGTCAGTAAACAAACATCAGCAAACTACTCCCATCTAAGGTTTAACGATAGCATTGAAAATCCCAAAGATTACCAAAATGCAATAATGAAATCCAAATGGCTTTTTATCGTTGCGAACTCAGTTAGATTTGACATTAACATAAGGAACCAGCACTATCAACATATCAATCGAACAATAACCATCAACAGTGAAACAGTAGCATGAAGCACATACGTTGATTGTATAGATTCAAACAGTTCACATAATCATTTGCTTGCAACTGAATTTAAAATTACAGAGTGTTAAGGCATACCTAAAAAAAACTATAATCAAACTTGGTGGTGAGACAGCAGCAGCAAATCGTCAGCAACGATCACAGCTTCTTCCTGATTCTTTTCCTTAGACTCCTTTCTCTCAAAACAGAATAGAATACTCTATCCTCAATCTTTTTTTTTTATCTCTTTCTTTCAATCTTTTCCAGTGTTCTCTCCCGCTCCAATTTTAGCTTCTGTTTTTACTTGCTCTGTTTTTGTCTTTCAATATTTCAGACTTTTTCTCAAAAAAATCGAACCCCTTCACCATGAAAACGACCTCCCTTTTATAACTCCCCTCACCCCTCCTCTTTTATTTTTCTTTTTGAATTTCTTTTATTTCCCTTTTCTGTTTCAGAATTCCCACTCACGCCAGAACCGATTACCCACGCCTCGATTCCCTCCCCCTCTAACCAATTTTGATTCTTTGCATGTGACCTGTAACTGAAATCTGTTAGTAAGTTTCGAAAACCCCTTTTTACACCCCCGAGTTTCATTTCTGCCTCTTAAACATCTATTTCTAGAATCTTCTATTAATTGTCCGGGATTTAACTCATGACCACTTAGTAATTTGACCCCTTTTCGACTTAATTTACGGACTAACCTATTAATGCAAAATCCGGCTATTTTTGTAAAACTCTAGAAAAAAAATCTGAAAAATTGAAAAGGGTAACAGAAAGGGGTAGAAGATGAATGGACTAAGACTCCTAAAAAAACAGAAAAGAAACTAGAAAATACCTTGAACGAACTCTCTTGAACACTCAGATTTTAAA
>MCJB01000597.1:0-18952 GCA_002018475.1 Nicotiana obtusifolia | reverse complement strand
GGGTTGATCTTCCTCTCGGGATGCTCTCATATCCCCTACGGGTGCTATGTTTCTCCGGGCTGGCATTAATGGTGGTATGACACCCCGGGGAATCCTCATGGACCTGACATTTTGAGCACCTCCGTCCCTCTGCTCATTTTGGCGAGCTAACTCCACGAACCGCTCGGATCTAACAGTGGAACCGTCACTAGTTCCTTTTCCAGCGTGCTTCTGATTGCAAGAGGATCTTTCTATGTTCTCCATTCGGGAGCTAAGTGCTCTTTCTATGTTCTGATTGCTAAGGGTTTCCTATTCTCCTCCTTTCTCCTCCCCAAATTCGGCCTCCCTAATACTTCTTAGGCCCTCTCGCACGTTTTCACAATGCTCTTTTCAAGAACAACAAATTAAAGTTCAAGAACTTCAAGAATTCAAGGCAATCTTGTTAAAAACGTTTGAGGATTAAAGAACCTCTTCAAGAACAATGTAAAACTCTTCAAGAACTTCAATTTTAACTCCAAAAACTTCAAGATTTTGAAGATTTATTCGTGCACCTTCAAGAATTTCAACTAGAGTTTCAAGATTTCAAGATTATCGGTTTCTAACGATCAAGAACTTCAAGATTTGGTTCAAGAACGTTTCATTATCAATCAATCTTCAAGACTTTAATCCCTAGATGATTCAACAACTTCAACAACACAAATTATCAATTTTTCTTTCTCCTCTTTTTTTTTTTTTCAAAAACGAAATTTAAGAATTAGAACCTAAAACTAATGGATGAAGAACAGGATTGGGATTGTAAGAACAAACCCTTTCTAAGCTCTGATACCAACTGATGCAAAATTAAACGCGGAAATAAGAAAACAAAGGATAGAAGCAAGACGTTGTATGAATTATCAAGACAACTATTAGGAACTAGTCTACTTACCTTCTTGATGAAATCAAGGAGTACCTATGCTATACGAACGACCCTCAAGATAACGATGATCTAGCAAATTGTTCGATCAAACAAAGTAACGAGTTCAATTTTGAATCACACCAAAATTGGACAAGTTAATTCACACGATTTTGGGAGCAATGTGCTGCCGTTTTTTTTATTGAAAATAATGTCAAAAGGTGTCAAACTAATGAAGTGTTTAGGCTTATATAGGATGAAGAAGAAAGTGGAGGAGATTGAGGAAGATAAGGGGGGAAAATTGGTTGAGTGCGGCGAGAAAGAGTTAGAAGAAGAGGGTGTGAATATGTTCTTAGTGGTACGTAGGAACTTGAGCACTATGTGCATACAGGAGGAAGGAGATGTGCAGCGTGAGAACTTGATTCATGCTAGATGTAGGGTGAAAGGAAAGTCGAGGGATAATTGATTCCGGAAGTTGCATTAATATAGTGAGCCACACGTCAGTGACTCAACTTTCCTCATCCCTATCGGTTGCAGTGGTTAAGCGAATGTAGTGAGTTGAAGGTGGTAAAGCAGGCACTTAATAAGTTCAAGGTGGGGAGCTCATCAAGATGAAATCTTGTGCGATGTAGTGCCTAAGCGGGCGTGCCACTTACTATTGGGCAGGCCTTGGCTGTTTGATAGATGTGTTGATCATGATGGAAACGCCAACACTTATATGGCCAAGCTGGAGGGCAAGAGTTCTTTACTTAAGCCCTTAACACCGCAACAGGTTAGTGATGATTACAAATGCATGCGGGAACTGAAAGAGGCGGCTAGAGCTAAGGCTCCAATGGAACCCAAATCCGAAGCCATGACCAATGCTAGTACATAGAACCTGTCAGGTAACATTTGTGCCATGACGCAACCAGGTGAGTATTTGAGAGGTAATGATAGTTCTAAACTCTTCATTTGCCTAATTCATACGGGTGTTTACTTGAACTCTAATGATGAAGTTTCTACCAACGTTCACCCCTTGCCGAGTGTTGTTAGTGATGTTTTGCAGAAATACAAGGACATGTTTCCCGAGGAGATGCCGAGTGGACTACCTCTATTAAGGGGGACAGAACACCAAATAGACTTTGTTTCAGGGTAAAAAATTCCGAACAAACCCGCATATCGAAGCAATCCACATGATACTAAGGAGTTGCAACGACAAGTGGATGAGTTATTGACTAAAGGGCCAGTTCGAGAGAGTCTAAGTCCGTGTGCCGTACCCGTGATCTTGGTTCCAAAGAAAGACGGCACCTAGAGGATGTTTGTTGATTGCCGAACCGTCAACAAGATAACGATAAAGTATTGTCATCCTATCCCAAGGTTAGATGACATGCTAGATGAGTTATGTTGTTCAAGTGTCTTTTCTAAGATTGATCTTAGGTCCGGTTACCACCAAATCCGTATGAAACCGGGTGATGAGTGGAAAACTGCATTCAAGACTAAGTTTGGTCTATATGAATGGTTGGTGATGCCTTTTGGTCTCTCCTACGCACCTAGTACGTTCATGCGATTAATGAATCATGTGCTTAAACCGTTTCTTAATAAGTTTGTGGTTGTCTACTTCGATGATATCCTGATTTATAGTAGATGTTTAGATGACCATGTTGATCACTTAAGGCAAGTATTTGAAGTATTAAGAGCCGAAAGTTATATGTTAATTACAAGAAGTGTGCCTTTTGTGTAGAGAAAGTTGTATTTTTGGGATTTGTTGTAAGTGTTAATGGTGTTGAAGTAGATGAATCTAAGGTAGAAGCTATTAGAGACTGGCCTACTACTATTGTTTCACATGTTAGAAGTTTCCATGGTGTAGCTAGTTTCTACAGGCGCTTTGTTAAAGACTTTAGCACCATAGCAGCACCACTCACGGAGTTGGTGAGAAAAGACACGCCTTTTGTGAGGGGGGAGCCGCAAGAGGGTGCCTTCCAAGAATTGAAACGTAGGCTTAGTTCTACCCCGTTGTTACAATTACCTGATTTTAGTAAGGCGTTTAAAATTTAGTGTGATTGTTGTTTTCTACATCACATCATCCACAGACTAACGGTCAAACTGAGGTTGTTAATCGCACCTTGGGAGCTCTTCTTCGAGCTTTGACCAAAGGGAATTCCGGCACTTGGGCTGACCAATTACCTATTATGGAGTTTGCATATAATAGAACTGTTCATCGCATGACCAGCTTACTCCGTTTGAATGTGTTTATGGTTTTAATCCTTTGATACCACTTGATCTTGTTCCTTTACCGAGAGATGCAGTTATTAGCGTTGATGGAGAAAATTGGGCAGCCGCGTTGCTCGAATTGCATACTAAGGTGAGGAAAACTTTGGAGGATTCTTATGAAAAGGTAGCGGTCAAGTAGAATAAAGGAAGGAAAAAGCTGGACTTAAAGAAAGGTGACTGGGTTTGGGTGCACTTCCGAAAGGAAAGATTTCCGAACCCGAGGAAAGGGAAGTTGGCTCCGCGAGGAGGTGGACCATTTCAAGTGTTGTAGAAGATCAATAATAATGCTTATGTCATAGATCTAATTGATGATTATGTTGTTTCTAAGACGTTGAATGTCACTAACTTGACTCCTTGTGTTACTTTGAAAGATGAAGAAGGTTCAATTTCGAGGACAAAATCTTCCCAAGAAGGGGAGGATGATGCAGGTCAAACTGATCATGATACGTTTAAACCTTCAAGACCATTCACGAGAAGTCAAGCTAAAGAGCTTCATGATGCACATTTGATGGTGAAGAAGAGCCAAGCGTTTGGCGTGTGATGTTTGTTACTGTGTTGAGATTATTATGGAAGACATTAATTCTTACTTGTTTTGGAGTCCTGCGTGACTAGTTCTTAAACTTAGCCAAATTGTGGCCTTTTGTTAGTTATTTATTTTCTAGTTGATTTAGGTTAACTAGTTATTCTTTTCCTATTTGATTTAGGTAAAGGCTCATTATATATAAGCCTAAAGACTACATTATTTTCAGCACCTTACATTAATTTTACAAAGAAATTTTGGCCAAGCCTTTTGTGCTTCCAAACGTGTGACTTTAACTTGTCCAATTTTGGTGTGATTCAAAATTGAACTTGTTTCCTTGTTTGATCGAACAATTTGCAAGACCATCGTTGTCTTGAGGGTCGTTCGTATAGTATAGGTACTCCTTGATTTCATCAAGAAAGTAAGTAGACTAGTTCCTACTTGTTGTCTTGATAATTCATAGAGCGTCTTGCTTCTATCTTTTATTTTCTTGTTTCCGCGTTTAATATTGCATCAAACACATCATGAAAAGCAACAAATACGTGTATCCTCAACTGATTGGAGATATCATTATTCAACCCATTCTTGAACCTGATTATAGCCTCATCTTCTTCTTCATCTTCCACGTCAAGTGATAGACGGATTTTCTTGAAGTCATCATAGTATTCTTACACGGACTTCAATCCTTGCTCAAAGTCATACAACCTCCATAGCTGCTCTTGCTTGTGTCGTGGATTTACATACATATGGGTCATTATTTGCTTTAATTACAACCATTTTATGCGTGCAGGCTGGCTATGTCTAACTCTGGATCTTTTCTCAACCTCCCACCAAGTAGACTCAAAAGCAGCAACGGCATATGTAGCCTTCTTCTCCTCAGTCATATCATTTATTTCAACTATCTGCTTAACTTGACGTGTCCATTCTAAAAATCGGTCAGGATCACTAGTTCCTTTGAAAGCAGGGGTAGTAACCCTGACACTATTCAAACCATTATCTCGGCCACCTAGGATTGGTTGGATCAGTTGGAAGTCCTCATAATGTTAAGCATATTCAACTAACTCATGCTTTAAATTCCTTCCACAAAAGCCTCTAAGTCTCCCTCTCGGACCATGATCATAACCACGTCTTCCCATGTAGTCTCGGCCCCCATTAGGTTGCCTTACCCTCGGATTCCCACGTTAAAAATACTCTCTCTCACTTTTTGAATGACTCTCGGGTTCACTCATATTTCGGGTAGGATTTTGTACTTGTCCTCACATTGTTGGCTTCCTCTAATTGATCAAGTTCCTTAGCAACCCTTCAATTTCACAAGTTCAATTGTTTCTTCGGGGTGAGTGAATTTATGTGACTCGATAGGCGGCAACTTTCTAAGTGAGCACAAAAAACCAAGAATTATATACCAAAGTGGAAATTATGAGTTTTAGCACGAGGTCCTACAAGCTCAAAGATTAGTAATTACTTAAGTAGGAAATTACCTAAGAATTACTAATTAGAATTAATGTAATTCAACAAGGAATTTCGAAATAGTAAAGGGAAAGAAATTTTTGAAGCTTTCCCACTTTAGTTTGGAGAAGACCAATCCTCTTTCCTTAGCTCTTGGGATTTTCGGCCCCCCCTTCTCCTTTTCCAACCCAAATTCGCCCCTCCTCTCCTTATCCAAATAGAATTTCAACTCCCTGAAACTTCTCCCTTTTGGATTGGGAGTTGTTTCCTTCTTGGACTAGAATTAGGGTTTCCTATTCATCCTCCTTCTCCTCCCAAATTTGGCCTCCCTTGCACGTTTTAGACCCCCCTTACACGTTTTTCAAGACTCGCTTCAAGAACAACAAATTAATGTTGAAGAACTTCAAGAATTCAAGGAAAACTTGTTACGAATGGTTGATTATTCAAGAACCCTTTCAAGAACAACGCAAATAGCCTCAAGACTGTAATCTTATTTTCAACAACTTCAAGATTCCCAAGATTCACGTGGGCTACTTTCAAGAACAACTTGGCGTCCAAAAACTTCAAGATTTTCTAGATTAAACGTGTTCTAGCTTTAAGATTACAAATAGGGTTTTCAAGAACAGTTTATAAACAATCAAGAACTTCAAGATTGGTTTCAAGAACGGTTTTTAACAATCAAGACTTCAAGATTTCAACCCTAGATAACAATCAAGACTTCAAGATTTCAACCCTAGATATTTTAGCAACTTCAATCAATAACAATTCTCGATTTTTTCTCTTTTTTTCTTTTTTTGTCACATTTTTCTTCTTCTTCTTCTTCTTTTTTTTTTCAAAAATGAAATTAATGAAAGAACCTAAACTAAGGCACGAAGAACAAGATTGGGATTGTAGAAACAAACCCTTTCCAAGCTCTGATACCAACTGATGCAATATTAAACGCGGAAAACAAGATAAAAGGACAGAAGCAAGACGCTCAATGAACTATCAAGAGAACAAGTAGGAACTAGTCTACTTACCTTCTTGATGAAGTCACAGACTACCTATGCTATACAAACAATCCTCCAGACAACAATGGTCTTGGAAATTGTTCAATCAAACAAAGGAACAAGTTCAATTTGGAACAACACAAAAAATTGGACAAGTTCAAAGCACCCGAGTTTGGAGCAAAGTTGCTGCCGATTTTTGTATTGAATATCAAAGTTAGGTATTGAAAATAATGAAGTCTTTAGGCTTATATAGATGAGCCTTGTCCTAAATCAACTAGGAAACAAATAACTAACAAAAAGGCCATAATTTGGCTAGGTAAAGAAAATAGTCACGCAGGACCAAACAAATAAGAATTAATATCTTCCATAGCAACACAATAGTACAACATAAACAAAAACATACATCTTCAGCTTCTTCTTTTTTTTGTGGTAAATATAAGTTTTATTAATTAGCAAAATATTACAGGAATGGAGGGGGACATGAACCTTACCTCCCCAAAAACGTATATGTACGTAGTCTTCCTAAAGTGTTGACCAAAAGTGCCTAGGTAATAGTGAGTGGTTAGATGATGTGCATGTTTGATCATCCATGTTTGGTGATCAAATGTTTCTAAGTGACTAGGGTGCGTCAGACCTATTTTGATGTAATGATCTATCTATCTTATAATATTGATAGATAGTTATATGTACAAAAACTATGAGAGGTAAATCTAGGTCGACTGTACAAAATACATATGTTCCTAATTCTACTAATTAAGTGAAAAGAAGATTTCTTGTTCCATTGAAAATACTTTTGGCAAAAGATTGGAGTTCTCTGAGAAGTATGTCACATGGCCTGTAAAAGTGCTCTACTCCTTTGTTGTGAAGCAGGAGAAGGTATTTATCAGAAATAAGCCATTTAGTATAAGTGTGACATTGGTGTTTTCTGATGAAGATGGGAGTTTGGTGGAGTGTGTCCTGCTGCTTGCGCAATCTGTTGTTGTCTCTCTGGCTGCTGATGTGTTTTATATTACTGAAAATTGTGCTTCCTTTATACTGGAGCTGACTTGGTGTATTAAATTTCTGCTCTTCCTGCTGCTGGTGCTGGTGCTTGTTCCTGGTTCTGCTACTTGTAATTTTCCTGTTGCATCTGAGTTTATGGATGTTGTAGTTACTTGATGTTGTTGCTTCTGCTGTTACTTTTGAGTTGCTTCTGTGTGCTGTGATGTTGCTGATTGCTGTTGCTGATGAGAAAACTGCTGGGATTGGTGTTGAGAATACTGCTGGCTTTGTTTTGCTATTTCTTCTGCTGCAAATGATGACCATGGCTGTCTGCCGGTCCATAGGATACTGATACTGAAAGTGGTGAGGATGCTGAGGACGTTGTTTACCAATGTGAGATGTTTGGAGAGTCTGTTTATTGCTGCATTTACATTAAAGTGACTGGATATCTTGATGAGAATGTGGCTTGATGATTGAATGCATGTTTTGTTGTTGACTCTAGTGCTGGCTTTAGATATGATTTTAGAAATTCTGTTGTTTGCATTGCTGCTGTCTTTGCTGATCATGCTACTGCTGATAGTCCTGTTGCTCCATGCATTGCAATGTAGTATTGATCCAATGTTGATCCATTGAGAAGTGCCTGGGATGTTAGTGTGTTTGTGTTTGAGGATTGTGGTGATCTAGAGAGGAGTACTGTTGATATAGGAACATGGTGATTGATGCAATTGCGTTAGACCGAGCACTGTAGGTGCTGATACCATACAACGCAATTGCGCCAATAAACTGAACTTATATGGACAGTTGCCTCTAAGAGATCTGCTACTTCTGTGTGCTTGCTGATGATGTTGCTGATGGTTGCATAATTGTGTTAGAGGTTTGGGGTGTGTGGGTCTACTGTCACGACCCAAAATCCCAACCCAGTCGTGATGGCGCCTCTCATGAAGACAAGGCCAGCCAAACCAACTAAACTTCTCTCAAACAGTTAAATAATACGAAAATAATATAAGTAAGCTTAAATAACAGTAATTTGCAGAAAAGTGTAGTAAACCATCCCGACTACAGCCCTCAGATCGGGGTGTCACAAAGTCATGAGCCACTAATGAAATCCTAATAATAAAATAACTATTACAATATCTTTGGCACAATTTTTTGAAGAAAGTGAAAGCAACAAAATAAAAGAGATACGGGCTGCAAACGCCAACAGCTACCTCGTAATCTCTGGATCACCACCCTGACAATAGTAGTAGTCAGTATCTCGGGGCGGAACCGATAACGCCTGAATCTGCACACATGGTGCAGGAAGTAATGTGATTACTTCCAACTCAGTGAGTAATAAATATAAATAATGACTGAAAGTAAGAAACACATAAGTCATAAAGCAATCCACGATGGAACAGTAAAAAATATGTAACATCTCAAATAGATAGCATGAAGTAAATGGAAACAACACCAACACAACCAAAAATGCAATGCGATCCAATGCAATGCAAGTCATGACTATCGTGGCGGCATGCCACCCGTTCCCTGGGTACCTGGCGCTTACTGTGGGGGGTTCAGTAGTGCAATATTTTGTGATGGCGTGTCACCCGATCCATGCATGTCACGTCTCGTGGCGGTGTGCCACCCGATCCCATTAAAATCATTTGAAAATATCATTTAAGTTTCAAAACTAAGTTTATGAAATGAATCAATTCAGCAACAATACCCCTGAAGGGTTCACATAACCGGCGAGATGCCACATAATACCCCTGAAGGGTTCACATAACCGGCGAGATGCCCAAATATGATGTAATAAATAATGACAAATACCCCTGAAGGGTTCACATAACCGGCGAGATGCCCAAATGTTGCAAGCAGCCCAAATCATGATGATATCAAACAAGTTTAAATCACATATGTAGTAAAATATTAAATCGGGATGGACCAAGTCACAATCCCCAGAAGTAAACGACCCCATGCTCATCATCGAGCATGTGCCTCAGCTCAACATAGCACTACGATGTGCAATCCGGGGTTTCGAACCCTCAGGACATCATTTACAAACATTACTCACCTCATACCGGCTAAATCCTTAGCCCGCGATACCTTTGCCCTTTGAATTGGCCTCCACGTGCGTCGAATCTATCCAAATTCAGAACAATCACGTCACAATATGTTGAGGGAATGAAACCCAAGCAAAAACAATCGAAATTACAAAGAAATCCCGAAATTAGCAAAACCCGAGCCCTGGGCCCACATCTTGAAATTCAGTACTTTTCACCTTATCTTCTCACGAGTTCAACCATATAAAATTTGTTGAATTCCGACACCGGATCGACCTCTAACCCTCACACCTAAGCCTTAGGGTTTTCCACAATTTTTCCAACTTAAATTTCCAATTAATTGCTAAAAATTAGTGATAAACTGAGGTAATTCCTCCAAAATTGAGTTAGGAATACTTACCCCAATGTTTCTCTTGGAAACCCTCCAAGATTTGCTTCAAAACTTGTTTCAATCCGAGCTCTCTAGCTCCAAATGTGTTTAGAATGGTCAAAACCCCTTCTTTAAGAATTTACACGAGATAATCTCCTTTGGATATGGTTTTGAAGTTGATTTGTTGTGATTCTATGGTGTTTGGAGGTGTTCCACTTCGTGGGTGACGAATATGGGTCTTGTAGGGCAAAAAGAGCACTGAGTTCTACTTAAAAAGCATCAAAAATCGGGTTAAAACACCCCTCTCAGGTCAAAAAATGCGATTTTCTATGTCAAAAATGCGGTTCGCATTTCACCTTTGCGGTTCGCATTTTTTGTCGCAAATCTCGCCCCAAGTTCTGTCTCAGTTTGCGATTTCCAGGTCAAAAATGCGGTTCGCATTTCACGTTCTGCGGTTCGCATTTCTAACATTTCTGCAGATTTTTCCTTGACACAAAAATAGGCATAACTTTCTCATACGACGTCTGAATTGGACGATTCTTTTTCTATGATTCCGAAATTTCGATACGGATCTAATGCTTCAATTAAAACTGAATATGGAGTCCATTTGCATAATATTATACCACTTATTCTTGAAGATACGACATCAACACATTCTTGAAATGCCAAATTTAAACCCCATCAACCATCCAAATTCCATTCGAGGCCCTCGGGACTTCAACTAAACACACCAACATGTCCCATAAAATTATTCAAACTTGTTCCAACCTTCGGAACGTTCAGAAAAACTTATCAACACCAATTCACGTTGGATTCAAGCCTAAGGTTTATCAAAATTCTCTAAGTCGCTATTTTGATCTAAACCCAACCAAACCATGTCCGAATGACCTGAAATTTTGCACACAAGTCATAAATCACATATCGAAGCTACAGCAACTTTCGGAATTCTATTCCGACCCTCGGATCAAAATCTCGCCTATCAACCGGAAATCGCCAAAATTCTAACTTCGCCAATTCAAGCCTAATTCTACACCGGACTTTCAAAATAAATTCTGATCGCACTCCTAAGACATGAATCCTCTCCCGAAACTAACCGAATCATCGGAATTCACATCCGAGCCTTCTAACTCATAAGTCAACATACAGTTGACTTTTACAACTTAAGCCTCCTTGAAAGAGACTAAGTGTCTCATTTCTTACCGATTTCACTCCGAATGCAACTTATTCAATTAAATTACCTAAAACATTGATAACAAGGCATAATGATACAGATATTGGGGAAGACGAAGTAGTAACCCATGAGATGATTTACCGGGTCGTCAAGAGAGGATATCTGCTCTGCATCTCCCGCTCGGTTTCCCAAGTAGCCTCTTCCACAGTCCGACCTCTCCATTGGAATTTCACCGAAGCTATCTCCTTGGACCTCAACTTCTGAACTTGACGATCCAAAATCGCCACTGGCTCCACCTCATAGGTCAAAATTTCATCCAACTGAATCGTGCTGAAGTCCAAAATATGAGAGGGGTCCCCAATATACTTCTGGAGCATAGAAACATGAAACACTGGGTGTACACTCGACAGACTGGGTGGCAAAGCAAGCTCATAAGCCACCTCCCCAACTCGCTGAAGTACTTCAAACGGCACAATGAACCGAGGACTCAATTTCCTTTTCTTCCCGAATCTCATAACACCTTTCATGGGCGAAACCTTTAGCAAGACCTTTTCACCAACCATGTAAGACATATCTCAAACCTTTCTATCGGCATAACTCTTTTGCCTCGACTGTGCTGTACGAAGCCTCTCCTGGATTAACTTCACCTTTTCTAGAGCATCTTGAACCAAGTCAGTCCCCGGGCTCAAACCAACCAACCGAAGATCTACACCGTCTCCCATACAGAGCCTCATACTGAGCCATATGAATACTTGACTGATAGCTGTTATTATAAGCAAATTCTGCAAGAGGCAAAAACTCATCCCATGAATCTCTGAAATCAATAGCACATGCACGCAGCATGTCCTCCAATATCTAAATGGTACGTTCTGACTGCCCATACGTCTAAGGATGAAATGCTGTGCTCAATTCCACCTGAGTACCCAACTCCCTCTGTACGGCTTTCCAGAACTGCGAGGTGAACTGAGTACCTCTATCTGAAATGATAGAAACTGGAACACCATGCAGCCGAACAATTTCTCGGATATAAATTCTTGCCAACCGTTCTGAAGAATAGGTAGTACATACAGGAATGAAGTGCGTGGATTTGGTCAGCCGATCCACAATCACCCAAATAGCATCAAACTTTTTCAAAGTCCGCGGGAGTCCAACAACAAAGTCCATAGTGATCCGCTCCCATTTCCACTCGGAAATAGCTATCTGCTGAAGCAAACCACCCGGTCTCTAATGTTCATATTTTACTTGCTGATAGTTGAGACATCGAGCTACGAATCCTGCAATGTCTTTCTTCATTCTTCTCCACCAATAATGTTGTTTCAAGTCCTGATACATCTTTGCGGCACCCGGATGGATAGAATACCGCGAGCTATGGGCCTCCTCAAGGATCAATTCCCGAAGCCCATCCACATTAGGTACACAAATCCGGCCCTACATTCTCAACACTCCATCATCATCGATGGTCACATCTTTAGAATCATTATGTTGAACTCTATCCTTAAGGACAAGCAAATGCGGATGGTCATACTGACGCTCCCTGATGCGATCATATAGCGAAGATCGAGAAATCACGCAAGCCAACACTCGATTAGATTCTGAGATGTCTAATCTCACCAGCCAATTAGCCAAGGTCTGGACATCGACTACAAGAGGCCTCTCTCCAACTGGAATGTATGCCAAACTCCCCATACTCACTGCCTTTCGGCTTAAAGCATCGGCCACCACATTGGCCTTTCCCGGATGGTATAGTATAGTAATATCGTAATGCTTGAGCAATTCTAACCATCTCCGCTGCCTCAGATTAAGATCTTTTTGCTTGAACAAATGTTGAAGGCTACGATGATCAGTGAACACTTCACAAGATACACCGTACAAGTAGTGCCTCCAAATCTTTAAAGCATGCACTATGGCAGCAAGCTCCAAATCATGCACGGGGTAGTTCTTCTCATGAGGCTTCAATTGACGAGAAGCATAAGCAATAACTCTACCCTCCTACATTAGTACACAACCAATCCCAACTCTCGAGGCATCACAATAGACGGTATACGAACCTGAGGGTGATGGTAGAACCAATACTGGAGCTGTGGTTAGGGCTGTCTTGAGCTTTTGAAAGCTCTCCTCACACTTGTCCGACCATACAAATGGAATACCCTTCTGAGTAAATTTGGTCAAGGGCGATGCAATGGATGAGAAACCCTGAACAAACCGGCGATAATAGCCTGCCAACCCGAGAAAGCTACGAATCTCAGTGACTGAGGACGGTCTAGGCCAACTTTGAACCGCCTCTATCTTCTTTGGATCAACCTGTATACCCTCGCTGGACACCACGTGCCCCAAGAAAGCCACTGAATTGAGCCAAAGCTTCTCCTCCCTCAATCTCTGCAATACAACTCGCATATGATCTGCGTGCTCTTCCTGGCTACGCGAGTACACCAGAATATCGTCAATAAATACTACAACGAACGAATCCAGATAAGGCCGAAATACATTGTTCATTAATTGCATGAACGCTGCTGGGGTATTGGTTAGCCCGAAAGACATAACAAGAAACTCATAGTGGCCGTATCTAGTCCGGAAAGCAGTCTTAAGAATATCTGCATCCCTGATCTTTAACTGGTGATATCCTGAACGGAGATCAATCTTAGAGAACACTCGTGCTCCCTGAAGCTGGTCAAATAAATCATCAATGCGAGGCAAAGGATATTTGTTCTTGATCGTTACTTTGTTCAATTGCCTATAATCGATGCACATTCTCGTCGTGCCATCCTTCTTTTTCACAATAGAACCGGTGCACCCCAAGGTGACACACTAGGGCGAATGAACCCTTTATCTAGGAGTTCCTGAAGTTGCTCCTCTAATTCTTTCAACTCTGCTGGTGCCATACGATACGGTGGAATAGAGATGGGCTGAGTGCCCGGCACCAGGTCAATACCGAAATCAATATCCCTGTCCGGCAGCATGCCCGACAGGTCTGCAGGAAATACATCGGGAAAATCCCGCACAACTGGAACAGAATCGATGCTTGGAGTCTCAGCTCCAACATCCCTTACGATTGCTAGGTATGCAAGGCAACCCTTCCCAACCATACGTTGGGCTTTCAAATATGATATCACCCTACCGGGAATATTATCAGTCACACCATGCCACTCGATCCGCGGCACACCCGGCATAGCCAAAGTAACTGTCTTAGCATGACAGTCTAAAATAGCACGACATGGAGATAACCAATCCATGCCCAAAATAACATCAAAATCTACCATGCTTATTAGCAATAGATCAACTCGGGTCTCCAGACCCCCAATAGTTACTACACACGACCGATACACACGGTCTACAACAACAGTGTCACCCATCGGGGTAGACACATGAACAGGTAGAGCAAGAAGCTCAAGGGGCGTACCCAAAAAATGAGCAAAATATGAAGACACATATGAATAAGTGGAACCGGGATCAAACAATACGGAGGCATCTTTGTGGTAGACTGAAACAATACCTGTAATAACGGCATCAGAAGCACCGGCATCTGTCCTGCCTGGAATAGCATAGAACCGGGCCTGGCCACCGCCTGCTCGACCTCCCCCTCTAGGGCGACCTCTAGCTGCCTGACCACCGCCCCTAGCTGGCTGGGCGGGTGATAAAGTAACTGGAGCAGAAGTCGAGGGTTGACCCCTCTGTTGGAATGATCTAGCTCCATGATGAGGATAATATTTTCGTCTGTGGCCCATCTCGCCAGGGCTGACGGAGAATGAGCTGGAAGGGCGCTAAGTGTTGACTGGCCCTGCTGCAACCCATGATAGCCACGACCTGCAGATGCCCCACTATACCCTGGGCTTACTGACTGAGCAGGCCTGAATGAACGGCCTCCACCTTGCTGAAACTAGCCTCTCGAAGGAGTACCACTGAAATTACCCGATCCTCGAGGCCTCTTAGCCTCCCTCTCCTCTTGCTCCTGACGGCGAACCGTCTCAATCTCGCGAGCTATGTCCACCACTTCCTCGAAAGTAGCACCCAATACTCTCTCCCTGGTCATAAGAATACGGAGATAGTAGTTAAGGCCATCCACAAACCTCCTGATCCTTTCACGATCAGTCGGAACCATCCAGACAGCATGTCGAGCCAATTTAGAAAATCTTGACTCGTATTGCGACACAGTCATATCCCCCTGTCGCAGCCATTCAAACTGTCTACGCAGCTCCTCTCTGCGGGACTGCGGCACATACTTCTCCAAGAAAAGAGTGGAGAACTGTTGCCAAGTAAGGGGCGCTGCATCAACCGTCCTACATCTCTCATAAGCCTCCCACCAATTAAAGGCAGCTCCCGTGAATTGAAATGTGGTAAATGCCACACCACTAGACTCGAGAATGCCGGCTGTCCGGAGCATTCGCTGACACTTGTCAAGAAAACCTTGGGCATCCTCGCCCTCAGCACCACTGAATGACGGAGGCTGGAGTCTGCCAAACCTCTAAAGACGACGCTGCTCATCGTCTGGCATAACTGGTACTATGAATTCCTGAGCCGGTGCAACTGGCTGGGCTGGAGGTACCCCCGGCATCTGAAGTCCCTGCACTACCTGCTCAGGCGCACGGGCAACTGGAGTCTGATTGTCTCCCCCGGTCCGGGAAGTAGTTGCGGCTGTGGTGGCTGAAACAGCCGGGGCTAGGCCAGTGCAAACGGATAAAATCTGAGCCAAGGTCTCCTGAAGACCTGGAATAGCTGCAGGCACAGCTGGTGCCTGAACTGGGGCTGCTGGAGCCTGTTCCTGAGCTGGGGCAACTGGTGGATCAACAGATGCTGCCCTCGCTGCTCTGCCTCTACCACGACCACGACCGCGTCCACGGCCTCTGGTGGCCTCAGTGGTTGGTATTGGTGGTCGTCCACCTCGTCCAGTAGTTCGTGGCCTCACCATCTGTGAGAGAACAGGATAGTAGAAGTTTTAGTACTCGGATCAACAAGTTCGCACGACGAGAATTTCAAGAATATGGAATTTTTCTAAAAAGGTTCTGCAGCCTCTCGAAGATAAGTACAAACGTCGCCGTACCGATCCGCAAGACTCTACTAAACCCGCTCATGACTCGTGAGACCTATACAACGTAGGATCTGATACCAAGCTGTCACGACGCAAAATCCCAACCCGGTCGTGATGGTGCCTCTCATGAAGACAAGGCCAGTCAATCCAAACTAACTTCATTTTAACAGTTAAATAATATGAAAATAATATAAGTATGGTTTAATAACAGTAAATTGCGGAAAAATATAGTAAACCATCCCGACTACAGCCCTCAGATCGGGGTGTCACAAAGTCATGAGCCACTAATGAAATCCTAATAATAAAAATAACTATTACAATATCTTTGGCACAATTGTTTGAAGAAAGTGGAAACAACAAAATAAAAGAGATACGGGCTGCGAACGCCAACAGCTACCTCGTAATCTCTGAATCACCACCCTGACAATAGTAGTAGTCAGTACCTCGGGGTGGAACCAATAACGCCTGAATCTGCACACATGGTGCAGGGAGTAATGTGAGTACTTCCAACTCAGTGAGTAATAAATATAAATAATGGCTGAAAGTAAGAAACACATAAGACTTAGAGCAATCCACGATGGAACAGTTAAAACATGTAACATCTCAAATAGATAGCGTGAAGTAAATGGAAACAACACCAACACAACCAAAAATACAATGCAAATGCAATGCAATGCAATGCAAGTCATGACTATCGTGGCGGACGTGCCACCCGTTCCTTGGGTACTCGGCGCTTACTGTGGGGGGTTCAGTAGCGCAATATTTCGTGGCGGCGTGTCACTCAATCCATACATGTCACATCTCGTGGCGGCGTGCCACCCGATCCATTTAAATCATTTGAAATTATCATTTAAGTTTCAAACCGAGTTTATGAAATGAATCAATGCAGCAACAATATCCCTAAAGGGTACACATAACCGGCGAGATGCCAAATAATACCCCTGGAGGGTTCACATAACCGGCGAGATGCCAAATAATACCCTTGAAGGGTTCACAAAACCGGCGAGATGCCCAAATATGATGTAATAAACAATGACAAATACCCCTGAAAGGTTCACATAATCGGCGAGATGCCCAAATATGATGATATCAATGAGTTTCAATCAATTACGTAGTAAAATCATCATTTGGGATGGACCAAGTCACAATCCCCAGCAGTAAAGGACATAACATAGCACTACGATGTGCAAATGCGGGGTTTTGAACCCTCAGGACATCATTTACAAACATTACTCACCTCAAACCGGCTAAATCCTTAGCCCACGACGCCCTTGCCCTTTGAATTGGCCTCCGCGTGCGTCGGATCTATCCAAATTCAGAACAATTACGTCACAATATGTTGAGGGAATAAAACCCAATCAAAACAATCGAATTTACTAAGAAATTCCGAAATTAGCAAAACCCGAGCCCCGGGCCCACGTCTCAAAATTCTGTACTTTTCACCCCAATGGGTTCCTTATCTTCTCACGAGTTCAACCATATAAAATTTGTCGAATTCCGACACCGGATCGACCTCTAACCCTCACACCTAAGCCTTAGGGTTTTCCATAATTTTTCCAACCCAAATACCAGTAAAAATGCTAAAAAAAACAACTATAACCTTAGGTAATTCCTTCAAAATTGAGTTAGGAATACTTACCCCAATATTTCTTGGAAACCCTCCAAGAATTGCTTCAAAACTTGTTTCAATCCGAGCTCTCTAGCTTCAAATGTGTTTAGAATGGTCAAACCCCCTTCTTTAAGAATTTACACGAGATAATCTCCTTTGGATGTGGTTTTGAAGTTGATTTGTTGTGATTCTATGGTGTTTGGAGGTGTTCCTCTTCGTCGGTAACAAAAATGGGTTTTATAGAACAAGATGGGCATTGAGTTCTACTTAAAAAGTATCAAAAATCGGGTTAAAACACCCCTGTCAGGTCAAAAATGCGATTTCCTATGCCAAAAATGCGGTCCGCATTTCACCTTTGCGGTTCGCATTTTTGGTCGCAAATCTCGCCCCAAGTTCTGTCTCAGTTTGCGATGTTCTGTGTCAAAATGCGGTCAAAATGCGATCAGATCTGCGATCGCCGATCTGACATTTCTGCAGATTTTTCCTCGACGCGAAAATAGGCATAACTTTCTCATACGATGTCCGAATTGGAGGATTCTTTTTGCTATGGCTCAGAAATTTCGATACGGATCTAATGCTTCAATAAAAACTGAATTTGGAGTCCATTTGCATAATATTATACCACTTATTCTTGAAGATAGGACATCGACGCATTCTTGAAATGCCAAAGTTAAGCTCCATCAACCATCCAAAATCCATTCGAGGCCCTCGGGACTTCAACCAAACATGCCAACATGTCCCATAACATTATTCAAACTTGTTCCAACCTTCGGAACGTTCAAAACAACTTATCAACACCAATTCACGTTGGATTCAAGCCTAGGGTTTATCAAAATCTTCTAAATCGCTCTTTTGATCTAAACCCAACCAAACCACGTCCGAATGACCTGACATTTTTCACACAAGTCATAAATCACATATCGANCCCAAATATGATTTAGTAAACAATGACAACTACTCCTGAAGGGTTCACATAACCGGCGCGAAGCCCAAATATGATTTAGTACAAAATGACAACTACCCTTGAAGGGTTCACATAACCGGCGCGAAGCCCAAATATGGCAAGTAACTCAAATCACAATGATATCAATTAGATTTCAATCAAGTATGTAGTAGAAATTATCAATCGGGATGGACCAAGTCCCAATCCCCAGAAGTAAACAACTCCATGCTCATCATCGAGCATGTACCTCACCTCAACATATCAAGACATCATTTACAAATATTACTCACCTCAAATCAGCTAAATCCTTAGCCCGCGACGCCTTTTCCCTTTGAATTGGCCTCCACGTGCGTCGAATCTATCCAAATTCAGAACAATTACGTCACAATATGTTGAAGGAATAAAACCCAAGCAAAAACAATCGAATTTACTAAGAAATCCCGAAATTAGCAAAACTCGAGCCCCGGGCCCACGTCTTGAAATTCAGTACTTTTCAGCCTAACGGGTTCCTTATCTTCTCACGAGTTCAACCATATAAAATTTGTCGAATTCCGACATAGGCTCGACCTCTAAGTCTCAAAGTCCAAGCTTAGGGTCTTCCACAATTTTCCAACTTAAATCACCAGTAAAAGTGCTAAAACAACTATAATCTTAGGTAAATCTCTCAAAATTGAGTTAGGAATAATTACCCCGATGTTTCCCTTAAAAACCCTCCAAGAATTTCTTCAAAACTTGCT
>MCJB01000595.1:0-10603 GCA_002018475.1 Nicotiana obtusifolia | reverse complement strand
ACAATCGGTCTGCGGATACTCAAGCTTTGGTTGATAGGGTAACATGACTTGTTATTTTGAGCGTGGTGGAATCTTCATTTGTGATGTGGTGTCATCGTCCTTGTTTGAACACATTAAGGTTCACTAGCGTTATGGTCTTCTTCAATTTGCCTTCAAGGCAGGGTGTTGTGAAATGGTGCCTGATAAGCGGTTGCCAGAGACAGCAGTGTGTAGCGGCTTCGGGATGGAATTGGTGTTTTAATGTTGATGGCTCGAGAAAGATGATCTTCTAGGAGGTTTAGAGTTGGTAGCAATTTATTAGTTCAAGTGCTATAGAGACGGATTGCGATTTAAGGCAACATTTGGATAGCTAAGGATGAGGAAGGACATGGTGGGAGATGTCTCGTAGTGGTGGAATTGTTAGCAGGTCAAGTATGAAAAATGAAGGTCGAGAAGTCACTTAAAGGAGATGGTTTAACCGAAGTGGGAGTGGCGGAGTAGCATATGGATTCTGTGGTAGGATAGTCACATGCCTTGAGAAAAGTTTAGAATGATCTGGGAATCGTGGTGGGAAGTGACTAGGTATATGGATTTTATTTGAGATGGAGGCTACTGCTCAGAGGAAGGTTGAATATGGCAAAGAGGAGTTTGCCTGAAATGAAAAGGGGTGTGAAGACTTGATTATCGTGTTGGATGCATCATGACTTCGAGTTTGGAGCGTGTGGTTGGACTTTTAGTTGATGTCAATGGGGAATGAACACACTCTTACAGCCGGTGGATGCGCACGGGCTCAGGAGGGTTTACTGATTTCGTAGCACCCAATGCAGCATCGTTAGAAGATGTCAGTATGGAATCCCGCAGGTGGGTTATCTCCTTTGAGTAGGTTAGCAGTTGCGTGATTTTGATGAAGTTTCTATGAATAGTTCTACTTACTACCCGACAGCAGGTCAGATATGTGATTGTGGCTAATGATTCGGAATGTTCATGAAAAGTTTAACAAGATACTACGATAAATTTGGCGGGTTGACGATGCGAGAGCATGGTAATGGAGGAGGAGGAGTCTTTGTGGGTTCTACATTTATGTGATGGTAGCTTAAAGCTAAGCGGGGGAGTCCATAGTCTACGATTGGATCGCATGGTTGTCTGCTTATGCGGTTTCTGGTTATCGGTGCATGGTGGATTAATTATGACTAAGGAAAGAAAACATCAGGGGTAATTCGAGCAAAGAAATTGAAAAAATGTGTGCTACATTCTGCCTTATCGATTAATGTGCAGGTTTTGGGAAGACTCATAGTTTATGCTTCTCGTGGATGTGATGTACAAGGAAAAGAATTCAGGTTGTTGCTTCTTTGAGAGGGTGTTCATGTGCCAGCAGAGCGTTGGAGTTTGGTTATATTCGAGATCAGGTCAGAGTGGGTGATTCTCAACAACAGTCCTAATGGGTTCAAGAATTAAAGTGCAATGCCTAAGGATTTTGAGTCCATTGTGTGGTTAAGGACCCATTTGTTGCAGTGCATTATGAAAGGGGCTTCAGACTCACTGAAGGTCTTGCTGAATGGGTGTACCAGTTGGAGATGTTATTGTTCGCTTGAAAAGGATATAAGATGGTTCATAGGTATTGAGACGATGTGGTCTCGCGATTCAGGTCACTCGGGATGAGTGCAGATTGAGTTCGTTATGTTTTGAATGGAACTATTATTACTTCTAAGGCAGGTCAAGAGTAAATTGAAAGAAGTTGGGTCGGTTAGTGATGGTTGAATCAGCATAATTGTGGCAATGATCAGTTTCTTCGGCGTGGGAAGTTATACATGCGGTTTGTGGTTGTACGTGCAGGCTTGACAGTCACCATAACTTGATTGATTTGAGAGGTATTTGATTCAAATGGCCTTGCTGTGTAAGTGGATTCCAGAAGAGTCATGGTGAGTTAGATCACGACTTGAGGTTTGTATTTTCCACGGTTTGGGAATTCTGTTGTGTGATGCATTGGTTCTTCTGATTTCAGCTAAGTGAAAGGTTTCTAGCAAATGAAGTATTTATTCTACTAGTAATTCAGGGTTATGATGAATTCTTGTACTCTCACGTAGCGACATAATAGGTACAATGAGTGGCATGGGAATTTGAAGTTGAGGATCATGGTTGCGGTTCGGTGTTGACAAGAATGTCACGAGCTCGAATGAGCAGGAAAGACTTTAGAGGTTCAGAGTAAGCTAGTATTTTTCCTTAGTGTCACCCGAGAACGATGTCCTGCGTAAGAGGCTTTGTGTACTGATTTGCGGATTCTCAATTTGCTTTATAGCATTAGCACTATTGGTGGTATAGAGGTACAGACCTTGCTACCTGGTGCGGAAGGTTGTGGGAGTGTATCACATGGGGAATTTGTATAAGTGTGACATGTTGGTCAGTTGATTGTTAAGGATTGAAACAAAGTATGGAGATTTTGGTACTATCGCTAATGTGAGAGTTTATGCCTGAAAGGCGCTCTAGTCATTTCGTTTTGGACTGTGGGAGTTGGGTCAGATTGGACGGATGTTCATATGTGTCAGGAATAGGGTCATTATGGATCACTGAAAGGTTGTTGATGGTGGGTCTAATGTGAACATGTGCTCTATGTCAGGTCAGATGTGTTCATTCGGCATAGCATTGCTTATGGATGAGTCTTCGAACGTTGGATGTTATTCCTGTCGTCGGCTACTCCATGTAATACTCTATTGTGCTCTTTGGGTCGTGAGACGGCTTGATTATTCGCACGTCTGTTGTGGCCCCTTGTAGCTTGTGGTATTATATAAACAGGATGGTTCTCGAGATGCAAATCATTTATTGCACAATAGTCGTGCTTTGGTTTTGCAGCATATGGCATTATCCGTCTCCCTAAGGTTGTATTTATTCACTTGGCGTGCTTGTGGTCGATATTCGAGCATTTCGTGGGTATAAGCATTTTGGCTTGATGGGTATTTCCTTATTTACTATTTTGTATGGATCGGGTGGCATGCCGTCACGGGTACGTTGTTTGGATCGGGTTGCACGCTGCAACGGTATTATGTTATTTGGATCGGGTTGCACACCGCAACGATATCATTTGTGGATCGGGTTGCACGCCGCAACAGCGATATGTTGAGTACGGTTCCCTATATCTATTCTTGTGCATTTTGTTTCTCATTCTTTGAGAAAGGTTCATAGCATCTTTTCGGTTGTTTTATTCGTTACGTGGGCTGGGTAGTTCTTTTCCAAAGTTTGTTTTTCCTTATGTGTCAAATTTGAGTTATAGCTTGTCAGTGCATTGATGGCGTTATATGAGATCTTCGTCAGTGCTTGAGGTGGCTGGTTGCCGAAGCATCTTGTACTGGGTGAGACAAGGTTATCGGACCTGAAATCAGTGCAATTAAATTTATATAAGGTATATTAGAGAGCAAATATCGTTATTCAATTCAGAATGAGGTAATGATTCTTGTCAGGAGGAGAGACTCCATGATTTTTTGATTCGGCAGGTGGTTATGAGTTTTTACATATCTCTTCCGTCGTGGTAGTATTGCGAGAGTCGGAACAGGGCTTATACGTATTATGAGGTATACTACGGGCTTCGGGTCAATAAAATTACGGCTGTTGTGCATGGAGTAGGTTGCCTTGGGCAGATGAGTTATGCGGGCGTTGTGTGATGTCAGCATAGGTGTATAATCATGTCTTGGTACAGTGTGTAGTGATTGACACGGTGTTTGTATGTTAGAATCAGGTCTTGTAGAGAAATTCGGAGATTGGACTTTGGTTCTAAGGCTTATTGACTAAATAAAAGGGAGAATTTTCAGTCTAGCTCGAATTAATGAGCTACACTGGGTTGTGGTGGCACAGGTAGGTGCACGAGGTGTTAAACAGTGATTTATGGACAACTCCAGAACAGTTCTTAGCACGTTCAAGGACGAACGTATGTTTATGTGGGGGAGATGTAACAATCCGACCAGTCGTTTTAAGATCTATTGCGTCATTCACCAGTTTGAGGCCTTGAGTAGCTTCACTTCAGGTATTATGACTTGTACATGTGGTCGGAATTGAATTTCGTGAAGTTCGGAGTTGACTTGGAAAGAAAGTTCTAATTTCGGAAGCTTTATGTTGGAAGAATTAACTAAGGTTTGACTTTTGAGTAAACGACCTCGGATTCGGGATTTGAAGGTTCCAATAGGTTCATATGGTGATTTCAGACTTGCACATATGTTCGGGTTGAGTATCGGCGATCTGGAAGCATTTCGGCGCTTATTGTGGAGAGTTAGCATTTTGAAAGTTTAAGAATTTCAAAAGTTTAGTTTGAAGTGGATTTTGGTGTTATCAATATCTGTTTGGGATTCCGAGCCTTGGATTAGGTTTGTATCGTGATTTATGACTTGTACGCAAAGTTTGGCGTCATTCGGAATGTTTTGATATGCTTCAGATACGTTCGTTGAAGTTTGGAAGTTCGAAAACTTAAAGAAGGATTTTGATCGTCGATTCGTCATTTTGATATTGTTTGGTATGATTTGAGGCCTCGAGAAGGTTTGTGTTATGTTAAGGAACGGATTTATGTGATTGGACGGGGTCTCGGGGGGCCTCGGGTGTGTCTCAGGATAGTTTCGGACCAAGTTAGGGTGATTTAAAACTGCTGGTACTGGTGTCTGGTGTTGTTCTTCACGAACACGAAGGGTCTCACGCATTCGCGAAGAAGGATTTTTGGGGGGTGCTAGATTTGTTCATCGCGAACACGACACAGTGGATGCAAACACGAAGGGGGAGCTAAGGCAACCTACACGAACGTGACAGGGTGGTCGCGAACTCGTAGAAGGAAAGGGGAGCTGGCCTGGAGCAGTTAAGACTTCGCGAAGGCGACTCGTGGCCCGCGAACGTGAAGGGCAGGGGGTCAGAAGGCTCCGCGAATGCGATGAGGAGGTCGCAAATGCATAGAGGAAAATTTGGAGGCAATGATTTTTGGCCTTCGCGATCGCGATGGTCTTTCCGCGATCGCGAAGAAGAGCAGGCCTGGGCAGAATGATTTAATGAGGGACTTAGCTCATTTCTCTCCCATTTTTCATTTGGTTGGGCGATTTTCGGAGCTCTTGGAGGGAAGATTTTCATCATCCATGTCGAGGTAAGTAATTCCCGCATATTACGAGTAAAATACAAGGTTTATTTATGGATTTGAACATGAAAATTAGTAGAATTTAAAATTTTGGTGGAAAACCTAGAAATTGGTATTTTTGGATTTTGACCACGAAATTAGACATGGAATTTGGAATAAATTATATATTTGAGTTCGTAGTATTATGGCTAAAGTTTATCTTCAAAATTTTCGAAATCTGGGCATGTGGGCCCGAGGGTTGACTTTATTGACTTTTAGAGCGGAGTTGGAGATTGTTATAAATTGATTAATTATAAGCATTGGAGTATATTTTGATTGGGTTGCACATTATTTGACTAGTTTCGGATCGTTTGGCTTGAATTGAAGAGTAAGGAGGCGTTGGAGCCGGTTTTTGGAACTTCGAAAGGAGGTAAGTCTCCTGTCTAATCTTATGAGGGGGAAACTAACCCCTAGGTGATGTAATTGCTATGTGATACTAGTTGTGGGTGCTACGTACGTTCGAGGTGACGAGAGTCCGTACGTAGCTAAAGCATGTTTATGTCCGGGTAGACTTAGGACTTTATCATGTAATATTTGAATTGTTTGGACTCATTTTTGCTAGCTTAAGTAATTGAAACTTTAACTGAAATTGATTTAGAAAGATATAAATATATTAGGCCGAGCTTTATCACCTTGAGTTGTTGCCAAGCTGTTTAATAAATGTAGTGGGGTATATTTATTATTGTGCCCATGTACTGTATTGTAAGCACGTGCCTCGTAATTCGATAATTTTCTTTATTTCTTGTGGAGCTAGCCGAACGCCTCGGCATTAATAATAGACACATCTACGATTCGGTCCGCTCGACCCTCGGCAGTGTACGCATTATTCTAGATCGGGCCGAACGACCTCGGCATAATTGTGCGTTATATCATTGGCAATCCAAATATTTACGAGATTGTCCTTCTACTAAAGCCCGGCAATTTATATGGTATTTTCTTATCCGTTCGATACTGGCACTTGATACATCTGAGCTGTTGAGATAGAACACGAGACTGAGAAATCTATATCTTTAAAAGAAATTTTTGAAGGTTATGTAACTTACAGTTTTACCCCATTGTTATTGTGGTGCTTCATATCTATTTATGATTTATCATATCGCTTTATTGGACCTCTAGTAAGTGTCGATGTCGACCCCTCGTCACTACTTCTCCGGAGTTAGGCTAGATACTTACTAGGTACACGTTGATTTACGTACGCAAGCTACACTTCTGTACTAAATGTGCAGGATCTGACAGGTTCATTTGGTGATCATCTGGCGCGTAGGCGCAACTGTGGAGGAGACTTTATGTGAGCTGCATTCCAGGCTATGCATCGCAGTCTACAGAGTCTCTATCATACTATTTATTTTATGCTGTCTCATTTACATTCTAGACAGATATTGTATTATTATTGTACTCCTTAGTAAAGGCTCAGGCACTTGTGACACCGAATTTTGCGATATGCTAGTGATGCTTACAGATTTATATATTATTACCGCCTTTCATTTCTTTTATAAACTACTAATAACGTACGTTTTTGTGGATTTAAAAGCATAAATTTTCTTCCTTAATAAAATTTATGATTTCGACAATAAGAAGGATGAATAGTTACACGTTGGCTAGCCTAACGGCGACGTTGGGCACCATCACGGCCTATTGTGGATTTTGGGTTGTGACACAACATTTCTATCCAAACACGTAATTTACTTTTATATTTTACTTAAATAAAATTAAAAAAACTTAGTTATTTCTTTAATAGTAAACATTTGTAATTATTTATTTACTTATATATATTAACTAACTAGGTAAATATCTTCATGTCCTTATTTGTAATTTGATACTTAAAAGCACTTTTTGAAAAGCTTGGCCAAACACAAGTTATTGCTCAAAAATATTTTTTAAATTAATTAGCCAAACACAAACTGCTTTTCTCCAAAAGTACTTTTTCGAAAAGCACTTCTCAAAATAAGCTCATTTTTTCAGCTTGGTCAAACAGGCTATAAATTATTTTAACTTTTTGTTAAGAAAATTACTTATAATATAATTTAATAAACATAATAAAAATGATGAATGTTGGTCATATTTAACAAACTAACAAAAAAGAAAGAAACTCACCCCACAAAATAGAGCAACCAAAATGGGCTTGGTCCACGAGGCCAGTTCAATCGAGCTCGTTACTTGGGTAGGATTGGGCTAAAGTTTTTCTAGCTCATTTAAAAGTGAGGCTTATCGACCCCACCTAAGTTAGTTCGTTGGCCCTTGAGGCTCGACCGGCCAGGATCGGCCTATGGGCCAAAAAGATTTTAATTTGAATTTAAAATAAAAATAAAAAAATTAAAGAGTCAAAGAGACAAATATTACTCAAAATAACACTTATCAAATAGGTCTTTTGAGTTGAGTTGCTAGAATATGATTTCTTGAAATGAATTTACTTTAATTTTATATTTTTTTTCTTTTAATTGGTTATCGCTTTTTAGTACGATCTAAGCACTTTGTTGACGCAACAAGATTTATTCGACGAAATAGAAGAATTCAGTTTTTGTCGGTTTATTGAAATGCAACAATTTTTTTTCTTGTTAACCATATTCTATATGTATGTGATTGTTAGGTAGGTATATTTTGATTTTCATCTATCCATGGTTTGGTTAAAAGGTTCTTTTCTTGAAGTGTTTTTTTCTTATTTTGTTATGGGTAATTTCTTAAAATTTAGCTAACAACTTAAAAGTTTTAGTAACAACTATAAACCTTCTGTTTGCAAATAAAGTCGACTTTCGTGAATGCCATAAATTTTAAGTATATTAAATTATTGTCTTACAAAAGTTTATACTTTTGTAATTTTTACTTCCTTATACATCATCAAATGTTAGAAACAAAATGTAATATTTTAAATCATAATGCATTGGGGAAGCCAGAAATTATAAGAATGAAATTCCAAAAATAATAAACTTGCATAGTTAGTGAATACACTTAATTGACTATAAAGGAAGGTAACATATCTCATATATATATATATATATATATATATATATAAAGATGTTTGTTTTATGCTATATATTTATACGGTGTAATTTTTTCTGAAGAAGGAAATTTAATTGACCATTTGAACACACGTGGCTCCTTGGCTGCCAAGAAGCCAGCCTCATTTTAGAGGAAATTGGATGATGGCAACTGCGTCATTGTGGAAAACAAAGAGGAAACCACATTAGAAAAAAAGGATGAGTCAAGCAATGGTTGCTTATACATCACTTAGCAAATTTTCAATCGAATATCGGGGGACACAGTTTCACTTCTGTTCAAAATACATACCCATTTTCACCTTTAGTCATGTGGAGGGGAAGAGAGAGACACAGAGTCGGAGATTATAAGGAGAAAAGGATGACTTATAAAATATTAGGCAATGAATAATGCTTCTTCCTCTCATCGTCCCTTAGCAAATTTTGAATCAAGCGTATGGGAATATCATTTTCTCTCCTATACTTCTCAACTTACAGTACGCCATATCCACTCATATATATGCTTTTATTTCTTTTTAAATTCCGTTTTAATTCCTATTTTTCTAACAAAAACAACCAGTAACTAGTCCAAGTTTGTACAAATTATACTGGTATTTCATTTAAAGGTAGTCAAAACTAATAATATGTTGAATTTTCAAATGCAGGAAATTATTACCCAAGAAAAACTTGAACTAGATGAGTTAAAAGAAAAAGTCAGGAACATGTTAGTAGAAACTCGTGACAATAGTACACAAAAACTTACAGCCATATTTGAGACCTGCTTATCAAGCTCTTCTAGACGTTTACAGTGAAATGGAAAAACTACTGGCAAAAGAATGTAAATCCGACCGCCTATACTATGCAAAATATGAGGTAATATTGCTTAACTAACCCATGCACATAAATCAGTTAGATTAAGTTAAATGGAAGAAATAAAAATTTTAATGACAAGGAAACGGTGATCTCATTCCAAAAGATCACACTACTAGAAAACAGGTGAAAAGCGATCGAAAAAAGCGACCAAAGTTGGTCACAATTTGCCCAAAAGCGACCAAAAAGCGACCAAAATAGTCTGGTCAGTATTTAGGTGGTCACAAACAAATAGCGACCAAAGTTGGTCGCTAATTTGCGACCAACATTGGTCTCTACCAAAAAATGGACCAAACATTCCGGAAAAACATATAGAGACCAACTTTGGTCGCAAATTAGCGACCAAAGTTGGTCCCTTTTTTTTTTTAAATTAATATATTCTGGGAAATAGCGACCAATATTGGTCGCTAAATTAATTATTTTTTCTTTAATTTTTTCATTAGCGACCAACTTTGGTCGCTATACTCCCAGATTTTAAAAATCTGGGTAGTATAGCGACCAAAGTTGGTCACCAAAGTTAAAATTTAATTATTTTTTTTATATATTTGCGACCAACAAGCGACCAAGGTTGGTCGCTAATTTGCAGTTTATTTTTTTTTCCAGCAAAATAGCGACCAACTTGAGACCAAAGTTGGTCGCTTTTTTTGGTTCATTTTTTCCAGAAATTGCCTGTTTTGGCAGCTACACCACCTGCCAGCTTACCAAATTCCTAAAATAGGCAGTTTATGCCATGAAAACAATAATAACGACAACAACAACAACAAACAATAACAACGACAACAACAATAAACAACAACGAGAATAACAACAACAATAAACAACATCATTAAATAACAACATTAAACAATAACAAGGTATAAAGTTCAAATGAACTTATACATTATATAAGCTGTTATTACAATTCAACGTCTACTAATGTCTACATCACGAGTGTCATCGTCGGATGAAGTGTCATCATCGTTAGGAGTACCACCCGGCGATGATTCACGTGACCGGGGAATCGGAAAAGAGCCAGAAGCTAAGAGAGATTTGAGCTGCTCTTGTATGGCAGCATACTGAGCATCTCTAAGCTTTTCTCTTTTTTCTCTAACCTTCTCTCTTTCCTTGGCAGCTTCTAGCTCGGCTGTGAGCTTTGCCAAATTCTCCCGCATAGAGGAGAGGCACTCCTCATCAAGTTGCTCCGCTTGCGAGGAAGTGCCTATTCCTTGCATTCCACACCTATAGCGGTGGAATTTCTTAGCGGGAAACCCGTATACCTTCCCCCCTTTTGGACCGCCAGCAGCCTGCGTCCATAATCTTTCAGCATCCTCGTCCGACGGTTGGATTGGTTCGCCCGATGAAGATGGTGGCTGGCTGCGTACAAATTCTTCCAACTCAGCTGTGAAGCGACTCTATAAGAAAAATTACATAGAATTAGTATTCAAAAGTTATATACAACTAAATCAAAGTACTTAATGAAAATTGAAAACTTACATGTACAGCCGAGGCTCGGTCCTCGACCCACCTTTCTTCATCTGAATCTTTCTTCTTCTTGACAATATGAGTTTGCTTGAATAACTCATCTTGCCTCATCGGACGGCCCAACTTCTTCTCTTGAAAAGTCATAAATTTTAGTTAATAAACAGATTAGATGTTGAAAATTAAA
>MCJB01000594.1:14846-33049 GCA_002018475.1 Nicotiana obtusifolia | reverse complement strand
GAAAATTTTCACGCAAGTCCAAAATCACATAAGGAACCTACAGCAACTTTCGGAATTTCATTCCGACTTGCGGATCAAAATTCGACCTATCAACCGGTATTCCGAACTTCCTCGATTCAATTCTCACGCTGTTCGAGGTCTATTAAATTTATTCCGGTCACTCGTCTAAGTCATATATTCTCTCCCGAAGCTAGTCGAGTCGTCGGAATTCAAATCCGAGCCTTCTAACTCAAAAGTCAAATCCATGGTTGACTTTAGCGACTTAGACCTTCTTAAATGAGACCATTTGTCTCATATTCTTTCAATCACTTCGAGTACATTTAACTCGACTTAATTTCACACAACATAAATAATGAAATAGCTCGGGGAAATAAAGTGAGTCATTACATTCTCCCCCTCTTAAAGATTCGTTCGTCCTCGAACGAGTTAAGAATCATACCTGAATTTTCGAAGAGTTGTGGGTACTTGCTTCGCATCTCATGCTCTGTTTCCCAAGTAGCCTCTTCTACAGGTCGACCTCTCCACTGAACTTTCACCGAGGCTATTTCTTTAGATCTCAGCTTCCGAACCTAACGATCCAAAATCGCCACCGGTTCCACCTCATTGCCACTCTTATCTCTCCTATAGCCACCCGTATCACTCTGCTCTAGCAATATCAATAGCCACCCTTATCTCTCATATAGCTACCCTTATCACTCTGTATAATAGCCACCCTTATCTCTCATATAGCCACCCTTATCACTCCGTACATTTAACATCAATGAAATGCCACCCTTATATCCCGTATAACAACAACGGTGAAATGCCACCCTTACACTCCTCAAAACAACCACGGTGAAATACCGCTCTTATACTCTGCAAAACAACTATCAAACTACACAATAATTCACATATACTATCAACACAGCATGATCAACTCGTACCACAAGTGTCCGTAGGCCACAACCTTTCCAAAGATTCCACGATATCAATAATTTCACAACAAATAGCCAACGGCTCAACACAAGTGTATGGTATCTCAATGATGACAGCATGAGTGGAAAAGTTTCTCAACAAAGAACATCTTCTTTGATCACAACTTCAGAAAAAATAGATAAATGCCTCTTGATAACTTCAATTTCACTTTATTATTTAAGAATAAACTCAGTAGTGCAAGTATCTCCACAAAAAAAGGCAACCTGACAATAAAAGAATTCACGAAATGGTTAAAGTAGTAATAATTCCAAATAAGCATATAGGAGCAACTCAGCAAGTAAAGAATGTGACAGGTAACTACTGCTTCAAACAAAGCATGTAATAATGGACATGGGGAATAAAGGATATAACAAATGCCAACAACTTCCAATTTAATACATAAAGATGTCTTAGAGCTTTAAACTGACAGAATTTCTACATATAAGCCCAAGTACGTACTTGTCACCTCACGTACACGGCGTTCACATTACACAAATAGCACAAATGACTCAATTTCTAAGGAGTAGTTCCCCACACAAAGTTAGGTAAGACACTTACCTCAACGAAGCTAGACCGATACCCTAAAATGGCCTTCTCGTGTGCAACCTCCGGACGGCTTAATCTAGCAAAATAATTTCATAACATAATTAAAACTCATAGGAACCAATGCCGGATAATAAAACTTCGGTCTTTTAATTAAAACTAAAAGTCAACCCAAAAGTCAACCTCGAGCCCGCACCACGGAACCTGATAAAATTTACAAAATCCGAATACTCATTCCGATACGAGTCCAACAATACCAAAACTATCAAATTCCGATATCGAATCGCCTTTCAAATTCTCATTTTACATTTTGAAAGATTTTTCAAAAAATTTTCATTTTCTTCCAATCAATTCACTAAATTAATGATATAAATGAGTATGGAATCATGAAATGCGATCAATTTCAGATAAAGAACATTTACTCAAATCAAACTCGTGAAAAGCCCTCTCCAAAATCGCTCAAAACCGAGGTTTCAAACTCAAAGAAATGGTGAAAATGACTAACCCTCGTCTCTTAATATTCTGCCTAGGGATCGCACCTGCGACACAATGAGCCGCACCAGCAGCATCACTTTTGCGGCTAGAACTTCGTTTCTATGGAGAAGCACTGGAGGCCAGCCGTCACACCTGTGGAAAAAGTTCCGCTTCTGCGCAAACGCATGTGCGAGCCAACATCACGCTTCTGCGTTAATCATCGCTTCTGCGATCAAGAATTTCGCTACTGCGGACGCGCAGGTGCGCCCGATACTCTGCTTCTGCGGGCTTCCCACTTGTAGCCATCTTTCGCTTCTGCGACCATAATGCCCAATCTGCGGGCTCGTATTTGGGACCAGCCCCCTCGCAGATGCGGACACACCAGAAACAAACCTACCTAACCTTAACCAAAAAAGTTCCAAACGGTCCGAATCATGTCCGAAACTCTCCCGAGTCCCTCGGGACCCTGTCCAAATATACCAACAAGTCCCGAAACAATATACGGACCTGCTCGAGGCCTTAAATCATATCAAATAATATCAAAACTACGAATCGCACCTTGAATCGAACTTATGAATTTTTAAATCTTCCAACTTCTAAAACTCGTGCCGAAACATATCAAATCAACCCGGAATGAATCCAAATTTTGCACACAACTCCGAAATGATATAACAAAGCTATTTCAATTTTCGGAACCGAAATTCGAACCCGATATCATCAAAGTCAACTCTCGATCAAACCTCTCAACCTTCCAAAACTTCAACTTTCCAATTTTCGCCAAAATGCATCAAATCGACCTACAGACCTCCAAATCCAAATCCGGACACTCGTCTAAGTCCAAAATCACCATACAAAACTATTGGAATTATCAAAATGCCATTTCGGATTCGTCTACACAAAAGTCAAACTCTGGTCAATTCTTACCGCTTAAACTTTTAAATAAAAATCCTTCTTCCAAATTGATTCCTAATCATCCGAAAATCAAACTCAACCACACATGCCAGTGAAGCCATCGAATGGGACGTGTCTCAAAACGACCAGTCGGGTCGTTACAAAGAATTACAACTAGTACTCTACGTATAAATTTTGAATATCTAAATTTTAATTTTATTGGCTTGATCTAATCTAATTTATTTCTGAAACTTGATCAAATTAACTCTTAAAAGGTAAAAAGTATCACATAATTAGTGAGACATATACAAAGCATACTATTGGAAATGGTAGTCCTTGGAAGGAAAACTATTCTGAAGTCTGTAGTGTGTATAAAGGTTTTTATATTTTTTTTTAGAAAAAATGTATTGGACCGGCCTAAAATATCTGTTAAATATTTATCCGTGGGCATTGTGTTGAGGGTTGCTTAGAGGCAGAGTAAGTATTTAAATCTTATGGGTTCAAGATTGTCGTTCTTTTAAGCTATGGGATTTTAAATTTATAATTTATATATATTCAATGAGTTTATTAAGACAAATATAGGGTTTAAACAAAAGATACTGGGTTCGGTTGAACCTGCGACCCACGCTCTAGCTCCCTGCTCAGAAGTGTGCTCTGTGATTAATAGGGCCACAAATCAAATTGAATGTTTGACCAAAAATATAGATCTTGGTTCAACCAATAAGATTTAAATAAAGAAGAGTTAATCTTAGTTAAAAATAATATCCTAAAAACAAAGCTATAGGTGTCGTGACAAATAACTAGTATATTTGTCTAGGTGACAATGAATATAAGCAACAATAGTATTCAATGATCCAAAAAGATGGAATATGGCATTAAATAGTAACAGATAGCAATCAATGACATTTAAGTAAATAAAACGTGTGAGTCACCCGAAAAGGGATGAGATTAGTGGATATTCTTTTTGACAATGATGAATGATTGATAAACCTTTGAACACTTAGGTTGTTCTTGGATCTGGTGGAAATGCTAGAAAGGAATCTTACTGAAAAGGTTATTTTTGTATGTTTGCAATAGGACCAGATTCTCTCTATAAAGTCAATGTATTTTTTTACAAATGAATATCCCATGTCCCCTATTATTGTGTCTCTTTCTATTTATAGAGAACATGTTCCAAGAAACCCTAATAGTACAAGTGCAGAGAATATCCACTAGAATATTCTCTTTAGTGTCCTATCTTGAAACTAGCTGTTATAACTCAATCAAGGATGTTCGACCTCGACCGTGATCTTTGATGACTCCTCGACCTTAATCCTTGCTGACTCTTTGACCGCAACCTTTATTGTTTGTAGAGCCACTTCGACCCTGGTAGGTCTCTATTAGAGTCGCATTGGTGACACATGGCGGCATGTGAATGCCTAATTAATGCTAACATGACTTAATCATAGTAGAGATAATTTTTGACCCATATAGTTAGTCCCTCCGCTTATTGTGGTCATCCTCGCAGGTGAACTTAATGAGCGGATACTTGTCGTTTTTGTTTTGAACTTATCGAATAAGCTACAAGAGTCGTAATCGTCGTTCCGAGGGGGACACGTGGCCCTCTGTGGGCCGAAAAATTCAAATACCTCTTGTTTCTCGGGCGATTTGGTGGAGTTATCCTGTCCAAGGAACATAATCACGTCATGACATCAAGCGTCATTATGACACACATTTTTTATGTTTTGCCTTGATTCACGCGTGACCCTTGATTGGATCTGCCGTTTCGATTCTGGTGCCAATGATGACGAGTCATTTTTGGGTTTAGTGCAATGATCTCTAAAAATTGAGGTTTTTGGACTTGAGTTTGAAGTTTGCTTCTCCTAACTTTCTAGAGCTTTATCCTTCTTGCCATTTTCTTCTCTAAATTTCCCTCTTCACTCTGCTGCCTTATTCCATCTTCATTATTTCCCGCTTATTATTCTTCTCTACTACTTTGCACCATGTCTGATTTGCCATCAAACGTTGGTGAAGGGAAACGTATTCCTCCTTTAGCAGTTGTGTTTCCCCCTCATAGGGAGGGTGCATCCGCCATTGTTGATGACGAAGCATTCCTGTCAGTGGAGGAGATAATCCCTATAATCCTGACTCTAGGTCTGGCCTCACCAAATTACCTGATGCCGCACTTGGAGTCTTTCAATCGACGATGACACTTAAGGAGTTGGCGGAACTTAAGGCCAAATTCGTCCTTCCAAACCGTGTCGAACTGATCGTGGTTGGTGGGGATATGGTACAGGTTCATCACCTCGGTATTGCACTTTATATTCTTATCCTTTCCTCATCGGTTATTCGTTCTCCCTCCTTCGTTTGGGGGAAGAATTATGTCATCACTACGGCGTCTACCCTGCTCAGCTTACGCCATATGTCTACGAAAGTATTAGGATGCTGACCAAATTTGTCGAGCTGGCCGAGGTTGAGTTGACGTTGCAGCATTTGGTTTATCTCTTCGCCCCTATATTTTATAGGGGGACGATGTTGAATCTTTGCTATCGTAGAGGCAAGTGTTTGGCGGTGAAGACGGACGATAAGGCCAATCGTCAATCCTTGCTAAATTTTTTCTATGTTAGGACTGAGGACGTAGTGGCTAACATTGATGGCTTCCTAGAAGAATGGAATTACACATGTAAGTGCTCTTTTCTTTTCTCTATTTTTTTTGTTTGCTTTTTTTTACTTACTTGGAGTTAGTTGAAGGATTTTTTCTTTCTTTATAGCCAACACTCAACCTCCCCTTCTAGTCACGTGCATCTCTGAATCCGCAACTGACCGAGCTATATCAAGAAGTTCAGACCGGCTATTCCTTGGACAGGTAACTTTCCTTATTGGCCCATAGTCGTTTCATTTTTCGTTGTACATCGAATTGTTTTGCTAACCTCGACGTATATTTCTTTCTCAGGCAGGGGGTCTTCTAGAAGGAGCCAGGCACCGGTGCCATCCTTTTGGAGGAAGGCTGATGCCCCTACGATTTCTGCCCCTATTGTGATTACTACCGCTTCTGTGTCGACCCCTTCTTCGGTCATCGCAGTCTAAAAACACGCTCAAGTTCTGTCCTCTACTTCAGCTCCTCAACGCCTTTCACTGATTAGTGAGGACGATGGTATCTCTACTGATGACGGTATTCTAATGCCTCGTAAGAGGAGAGCCATGGATGCGGGAGGAGAAAATCCAATAGCCGTCGACTTGAAACAACATGACTTTGTTCTTTCAGAGACGACCACAGTGCATGTTGAAGAGAGCATCGAGGCGGGTTTCAAAGTCCCGCACTTGGAGGACATGAACACGAGTGCATCAATACGTCCCGGGGGGGAGACGGTTGAGGGAGGGATGCATAATCACGGCCTCGCACTTCTGAGGCAAGAGGAGGCCTCGTCTTCTAGGGTCGCAATGGATGTCCTCTATGAGTCTAATGATAAAGAGAAGGCTGTTACTGAGGAGGATGTTGCATCTAACTCCGATATGGACATGGATGAGTTGAGGATGATCGATGAGGGACTCACTCAACTCGAAGTGAAGTTGGAAGGAGGCTCCAGGACTATTGCGATCCTAATGGATCATAATCTTCTTGTAGATACCGAGGAAATAGTCCCTGCCCTCAGTCCTCTTTGCTTTGAGATCGAGGGTACAATCTTCGAGACAATAAATGACAGTACTCTATCAAATAACATTGCTGGTCTTGCTCTCTGGGTAAGTTCAACCGTCGTCTATTCTTTTCCTTACGCTTCGATTTCTTTCGTAAGCTCTAATTTCTTTTCTTCGTTTTATAGACGGTTATTCTAGAGATTAAGAGTGCTCGCCGGGAGAAAATCCATAAAGACATTTACGTGAAGCTGAAGGACAAGTATACAAGGTGCCTTGAGAAGTACCGGGAGCTCCAATGTCGGCTTCGTGAAGGCGACGACGTGCAAGTCTTGAGGGAGGACTTGAAGAAGAGGGACGATGAGCTGATGGGGGTCGTGGATAAATGCAACATATTTGAAGGGACGTTGAGGAGCAAAGAGGAGGATCTTGAGCCTAGCAGGGGCGTAGAGGCCAAATGTAGTGATCTCCAAACTCAAGTGGTCCTGCTACGAGGCCAACTCGAAGAGTGCTAGTTCAAGGCGCATGCTCTTAATGGCAAGATCGCCGACAAACATGAGGATCTTGATAAGGCGGAGTCTGCTCGGCCGGAGGCTCAGAGGAGGGTGGAGTCCCTTAAAAAGGCGAACCAAACCCTTCATTCTGAGCGAGAAAATAACTTGTCGATGGCGAAGCTTAAAGAAGAACGACTTGATGAAAGGATTGGGGAGTTGGAGAAAGAGACCTCCGGTCTTTATGATCAAGTTGCCGCTTTGGAGGCCGAGAAAGCCGAACTACTTGCACGACCTTCTTTATATACGGCTTCTGGCTTCCCTAACGTTCCTTGTGAGCTGTATGAAGAGTGGATTCATGCCGAGTCCCGATTAGATGTGCTTCGTGAGTTGCATGTGGCGGGTTTTGTTCCTGCCGCGGACTTTAAGGATGCTCGAGTCAAGGCTCGTGAAGCTCAGGTTGCTTATGGCTACGACACGACTATGTCCCGTCCTGGTGAAGAAGATGAGGACGGCGAGGATGCTGTAGATCGCCTTGAGGATGAGGCCTGGTATGATTCTATATACCCTCTATGCGAGGAGGAAGAGAGCGTTGAAGGTTGGGCCGGTGACGATGTCGTGGGTTGTGATGGCGGTGGCCAGCAATAGATTTTATTTTTCTATCATTTTTGTGTATTTTTGCTGGCGTCTTCAAGAGAATTTGTAAGAAACCTTTGTTTATAAATATAAAAGTTGGTTTTTGCTTTCATTTGCTCCTTTCTTATTTGTTGCGGTTTGTTTATATACTTTGCGTGCTTTTCTCCTTCATACTTTTGCCGTCGTTCTTGTAAATATCAAATTCCTTGGGTCGAATAGTTGTGGGTCGAATTACCCCTTGCCCGTATAGGTCGAGAATGTATACAGACCGATAGGTTAGGTTTGAACTTGGTCAGACTTAGCTTCTTGTTTGGTTAAGTTTAACCTTCTATTAAAACGTGGTCGAGTGCCGATATGTGTTACTCGAACTTGGTCAAATTTTAACCTCTTTAAATCGCGACCGACGGTCGGTAGGTATTATTCAAACTTGGTTGAATTTTAGCCTATCGTTATGGTATGGCCGAGGGCCGATAGGTGGCATTTGAACTTAGTCGAATTATAACCTTATTAAATCGCGACCGAGGGCCGGTGGGTGTTATTCAAACTTGGTCAAATTTAACCTATCGTTAGGGTATGGCCGAGGACCGATAGGTGCCATTTGAACTTAGTCGAATTATAACCTCTTTAAATTGAGGCTGAGGGATGACTGGTGTTGTTCGAGTTGGGTCGAACTTAAACCTATGTTAATTACGGCCAAGGGCCGATAGGTGTGTTCGATTGTGGTCAAACTTAACCTTTTGTTAGTCACGGCCAAGGGCCGATAGGTGTTGTTCGATGTTGGATTGTGGTCGAACAAAACCATTTGTTAATGGCATCCGATGGCTGATAAGTGTTGTTCGATCGTGGTCAAACATAACCTTTTGTTAATGGTGGCCGAGGGATGATAGGTGTTGCTGCTCTCATTACATGATTGGAGAAAGTCACAAATTTTGGGCGTTGACTGACGTTTCAGTCCCAGTCCCAGTCTATCTAGTCCTTTCATTGCTTGACTTGGAGAGTATTGAGGAGTCGGGCAATGAAAGAGAAACACAATCCCCCCCTCGCATACTTCGACTCGGAGTGTCCCCTTTGTTGCCGAACCTCCTTGAGAAAACCCTAATGGGATAAAACTCAAGTGAGGGAAAAAGAGTACGACTTGGGGACACTTCTTCCTTTTAGAAGTTGAAGTACTTGAGGTGGCTGATGTTCCTATTGTTCGGTTCTTGCTTTCTTTCCATTGTCTCTAATTGGAATGAACCCTTGTTTGCTTTGGCTGTAATTTTGCATGGGTTGTCCCAGTTGGTTCCCAGTTTGCCTTCTCGTGGATCTTTTCTCGCTTGAGTATTTGCTTTGAGTACGTAACCCCCGGCTTTGAGCGGTCGGACCTTTGCTTTCTTTTTGTAATAACGTTTTTCTTGCTGCTTTTGGGTGACCATCCTTATGTAAGCCATATTTCTTCGTTCGTCGATTTCATCGAGTTCCTGCCTCCTACTCTCATTATTACTAGTATCACTTTCGTGGGAGTACCTTAGGCTGGGTTCTCTGACTTCGACTAGTATGACTGTCTCGGTACCATAGACCAAAGAGTAGGGTGTCTCTCTTGTGCTCGTCTTTGGGGTAGTTCTACACGCCCATAATACTTCTGGGAGTATCTTCGGTCACAGTCCCTTGGCGTCTTCGAGCTTTCTCTTCATGATGTTTAATATGGACTTGTTGGAGGATTCTACATGTTCGTTACCCATCGGGTGATACGGAGTATAAAGTATTCTCTTAATATTTTATTTCTCGAAGAATTTGATGGTTTTCTTTCTTGTGAACTGGGGTCCGTTGTCGCAGCTGATCTCCTTGGGTAGACCGAATCGGCAGATGATGTTTCTCCATATAAAGGTGATTACCTCTTGTTCGCGTATTTGGGCGAACGCTCCTACTTCCACCCATTTAGAGAAATAGTCAGTTAAAACCAAAAGGAATCGTATAATACCTCGGCCTGCTGGGAGGGGACCCACAATGTCCATTCCCTACTTGATGAACGACCACGGGGAGGTGACTAAATGGAGATATTCGCCTTGGTGAATTATTGGGGCGTATTTTGATATAGTTAACATTTCTTCATGAACTCTGAAGCATCCTTTTTCATGGTGGGCCAATAGTATCCAACTCGTATGAGACATCTAACGAGTGCTCGATTGCTAGAGTGAGCGCCTCAATGGCCTTCATAGACTTCTTCGAGGACGCGCTGGGTTTGGTTTGGGCCCAAACATTTCGCCAGAGGGCCGCCGTATGTACTATTGTACAGGTCGCTATGGAGGAGATTGTATTTGGCTACTTGCATTCTTTGTCTTTTATCTTCCTTTTTGTCGTTTGGGAGTGCGTTGTCCTGCAAATAGGCGATAATACGATAGCGCCAATCCCAAGTTAAGCTTACAGATCTTACCTCGATTTGGTCTAGCGATGAGTTGAAGAGCCGGACTACACTTTTATCCCAGTCGTGATGCTTTTGGTAGTTGCGACCAATTTGGTGAGGCCGTCTACTTCATCATTCTGCGCGTGCGATATCTGGTCGAGCTGGCATTCGTCGAACCCAGGCAGCAGCTTACAGATCTAGGTCTGATATTTTTGCAACTTTTGTTCTTTGATTTGGAAAGTCACTGTGACTTGGTTGACTATGAGTTGGGAATCATAGCGGAGTTTCAACCGCTTTACCTTATACTTGAGTGCTAACCTCATTCCTGCAATTACGGCCTCATACTCGGCCTTGTTGTTAGTCATATCTGGTCATCTTATGGACTAGCAAATTACTTCGCCAGTTGGGGACCTCGAGTATGAGTCCCAGTCCGGATTCAGAGGCGTTGGATGCGCTATCCGTGTATGAGGTCTTGTGTTTGGAGAGAAGCTTGGATGGCTTCCTTCTCGACTTCAAGCATTATTTTTGCACTGAAGTCTGGAACAATATCGACGAAGTCGGCGAGCACTTGCGACTTTATCGCCATTCGCGGCTGATACGTGATATGTCATGGACTGCTTTCCAGTCTCGCCCCATGGCCCCTTGGACGCGCCCCGTCGCGTCCTGGCAAGCCTCCCAAAGCCTAGCGCCACGGTCGGCCCCGTAGTCTCGGCAGCGCCAAGTGACAAGCGCGCATGTGCCTCTGTCGCCCCACCTAAACTCCTTGCCGGCGCCCAGCGGCTTGCGAGTGCCAACAGTGCCGCGCGCATAGACAATGTCGCGCGTACAGACAATGCTGCGCGCACCCATCATGATCCAAGCGCCAGCGCCCAGCCGCAGGCAGACCCAATTAGTGCCGCGCGCGCCGACAGCAACGCGCGCGCAGACCCTGATGCTCAAGACAAAGTTGCTGCCATTGGACTTGCTCCTACTTCATAGACGTCTAAGTACTTTCATTGTAAATATAGAGTAGTTTTACTTCATTTTACGTTCAGTAAGCATTTACAGCTTTCATAGGTCAACTCTTGTAACTTAGGTTTATTTTTTTTAAGCATATTTAGGGGGGATCAAGCATTCAAACATTCAAGCAAGCAATCATTTCTCAGTACTGGTGTCTCTCCCCCTCGACACCGCATTAGCTTTGTAATAGCTTTCATCATCATTAATACAATTAGCATTCATCATCAATTACTGCTCTCAATTCTCTCGTTGCTTACGATATTGGTTTTCCCGCATGGCACTGACAATCTAGTCTAGCGTGCGGAGGGGACCTCAGTTGGCGGACGACAATCGTACTGACATCGATTGCTTAGCCTTACGTCACCCTTCCAAAGAACCTCAGGAAGGCGCCGCGTAACAGTTGGTATCAGAGCCTAGGCTCGACATCGGACGAGGAAAGTATTGCCATTACACCATTTCTGACCATGGTGAATCAAGGGGATCGGATCACTGTCCTCGAATAGACGGTTGACGTACTACGGCCCATCGTAGATACGGTGCCCGATTTAAGAACCAGCCTTGTGCAAATGTTGGACGACCTGGACCGCAGAATGCGGCAGGACGAAAATGACATTGCAAACATCAGTCGGGACTCTGAGGATGACCGTCAAACAGCAGCCGTCGAGGCAGCTGGCATTCATGGCAAATTTGAGTACCTCCAACAGGAGCATGCTCAGGATTTGGCCTAAATGTGAACAAGAGGCAGACAGAATCACTGCCATGCAGCAAACCATAGACAACTTGACAGGCCAGCTCAATGTTGTCAATGCTGCCCTTCAAATCCTGCTCAGAGGAGGCGACAACCATATCGGGGGTGCCATGAACATTAACCCTGTGCCACAAAAGCTGAAAATTCCGGAGCCAAAGCCATACAACGGAGCCCGGGATGCTAAAGAAGTGGAAAATTTCATATTCGACATCGAACAATACTTCGATGTCGTCGGACCATTGGAAGAAGCAAAACAAGTAGCAACTGCTGCCATGTATCTTCAGGGCGATTCCAAACTTTGGTGGCGAGTGAAATATGAAGCCATCAGGGCCGGTGAAGACAACTTCCAGACATGGGCAGAACTAAAGGCAGCCATACGCCTGTAGTTCTTCCCCGAGAATGTGGGATACAATGCACGGAGAAAACTGCGGGAACTCCGCCAAACCAGATCAATGCGGGATTACGTGCGGAAATTCTCCACGCTCATGCTAAACATACAAGACATGGGGGACAAAGACAAACTCTTCGCATTCATAGAAGGTTTGAAACCTCATACCCGTGCAGAGCTGCAACGACAAAGGGTAGATACCCTGCCCAAGGCGATCCAAGCTGCAGAATGCCTTGGAGATTATCATTTGGAAACTCTGAGGGATAGGTCCCAACTACCTGTCCGAGGGGGATACATCGGGAGCCAACCAAGAAATGGTGGCCCGAGCAGAAATGGGGGAGATCGAAGTGCATCCAAATCTAAGACTCCTTCATCAAGCAGCAACACCGCTGCATCAGTCAACAACAATCAAGGGAGAAAGCCCCCTTCAGAATGCCGTCATTGCGGCAGGGAACATTGGAACAATGAATGCCCACATGCTAAGATCAACGCTCATCAGACTGTCGAAGACGAGTCAGACACTGACTCTGACGACGCAGAGCAAGTAGGTGCCTTCAACGCACTTCTTGGCTCCATCCCAGATACCTTAGCGGAAACTAGCACTGGTAACCGTAAGAAGAATGTCTGCCCAATCGCCAAGAAAGGGAAATAGAAGACGGACAAGAGGCCTCCCGCCACAGAAGAGAGGACCCTCATGTTCGTTGATATGAAAGTGAATGGCAGGCCCATTCGAGCAATGATAGACACGGGTGCTACCCATAACTACTTGGCCTCAACTCAGGTAGAGCGCCTCGGTCTAGCAGTGCAAAAGTGCAAGGGCCGTGTCAAGGATATCAACTCACCACCCCAGCCAGTGAGTGGAAAAGCCAAAGAAGTACCAATGAATCTTGGTCCATACGAGGTAAGATTCGACCTACGCATAGCTACCATCGATGACTTTGAGCTGATAGTGGGATTGGAATTCCTAAGGCAAACCAACACCATATCGGTACCATATGCCGACATGCTCCTGATGATGGGAGACAACGGGGCCAAACCCCGCATCATTCCATGCAAACCCATAAAGATGGCCGCTGAAAATCTCTCGGCCATGCAATCGATGAAGGGAGTCAAAGGACATGGACCCAAAGTTCCGGCTACCCTCATCATAAAAAATCAGAAGTCACATCATCAGCGTCAAGCAACTGATGGCGCCCTGCATTACGTGAAAACTTGCCAACCATGCCATAAGGACAAGTCGGATCGCCCAGCACAAGCAGGACTCTTAAAGCCACTACCTGCTCCGCAGAGACCATGGGAAAGCATTTCCCTCACTTTCATCACAGGATTGCTCAAGGTCGGAGATCTTGCAACCATCCTGATTGTGGTAGACCGGTTTTCCAAGTATGCCACATTCATAGCAGCCCCACAAAACATATCGGCAGAGGATACAACTCGACTCTTCTTTGCTCATATTGTCAAGTATTGAGGTATACCCAAATACATCATTAGTGACTGCGACTCCCGCTTCACTAGCAGATTTTGGACCCATCTCTTTGGATGCTTCGGATCCACAGTCAGCCACAACTCAATCATTCATCATCAGGCAGATGGCCCAACAGAACGGTTCAATGTCATGCTGGAGGAATATCTCCGCCCCTTTGCAACCGGGTCGCAAAAACATTGGGTGAAGCTTTTGGATGCTGCTCAATTGTGTTTCAATTCACAAAAGTGCGCCATTACAAACAAAAGCGCTTTTGAAATTGTTATCGGACAGCAACCGCTACTCCTACAAACTGTGAATGCACCAAATATGCCAACATCGCCTCAAGCTGCCAGTTTCTCGAAGGAATGGGAGCAAACCATGCAGATAGTGCGGAGCTATCTCCTCAAAGCCCAAGACAGGGCAACGAGGCATGCAGAACAGAACCTTTGCTTTGTCCAATATCAAGCAGGAGACAAAGTGATGGTAAGAGTCCCAAAGCGGTACTTATTTGCAGAGAAGACCCGGGACCCTCGCCTATTGCAGCAATACATTGGACTCATGTCCATTGAAAGACGCCTTGGGAAAGTTACATACCAGGTCAACATTCCATCGTGGTGGAAAATCCATCCAGTGTTCCATGTTAGCCGCCTCAAATCATTTTGGAAATACATGGAGCGTCATTCAGATCATCATCATCACCCCACAAAACAAAGGGGAACAGACCTCCCAGCCAACAGAAGCCTGACCAATCATCATCATCATCATGCAGATAAGGCTTCGGGGACGGGGCCAACTCAGGTAGGGGAGAATGTCATGGCTTCTTTCTAGCCTCGCCTCATGGCCCCTTGGACGCGCCCCGTGGCATCGTGGCAAGCCTCCCAAAGCCTAACTCCATGGTCAGCCCCGTGGTCTCGGCAGCGCCAAGTGACAAGCGCGCATGTGCCTCTGTCGCCCCACCTAAACTCCTTGCCGGCGCCCAGCGGCTTGCGAGTGCCAACAGCGCTGCGCGCATAGACAATGCCGCGCACACAGACAATGCCGCGTGCACAGACAATGCCGCGCGCACCCATCATGATCCAACCGCCAGCGCCCAGCCTCAGGCAGACCCAAATAGTGCCCCGCGCGCCGACAGCAACGCGCGCGCAGACCCTGATGCTCAAGACAAAGTTGCTGCCATTAGACTTGCTCCTACTTTGTAGAAGTCTAAGTTCTTTCATTGTAAATATAGAGTAGTTTTACTTATTTTACATTCAGTATGCATTTACAGCTTTCATAGGTCAACTCTTGTAACTTAAGTTTATTTTTTTAGGCATTATTAGGGGGATCAAGCATTCAAACATTCAAGCAAGCAATCATTTCTCAGTACTGGTGTCTCTCCCCCTCGACACCGCATTAGCTTTGTAATAGCTTTCATCATCATTAATATAATCAGCATTCATCATCAATTGCTGCTCTCAGTTCTCTCGTTGCTTACGATATTGGTTTTCCCGCACGGCACTAACAATCTAGTCTAGTGTGCGGAGGGGAACTCAGTTGGCGGACGGCAATCGACTGACATCGATTGCTTAGCGTTACGTCACCCTTCCAAAGAACCTCAGGAAGGCGCCGCGTAACAGATATCATGCTCAGTTAGCTCGATGATCCATTTGGCCAGCCTTCTCGATAGCTCGTGTTTATTTAAGATGCCTCTTAGGGGAAAGGTGGTAACGACCGAGATAGGGTGGCACAGGAAACAAGGTCTAAGCTTTCGTGAAGCTATGACTAGTGTCAGGGCCAGTTTTTCGAGGTGCGGGTACCTCGTTGCGGTGTCGACGAGTGTTTTGCTGATGTAATAAAAGGGAGATTGCATACCTTTGGTTTCTCGAATCGGGAATGCACTTACTGCTACTTCGGAGACGGTCGGGTAGATGAGGAGGTGTTCCCCGGGTTCGGGCTTTGAGAGCAGAGGTGGTGATGAAAGATACGCCCTCAATTCTCGTAGAGCTTGTACGCACTTGGGCGTCCGGATGGAAATGAATATATGCAATAATAACAGTATTCAATGATCCAAAAAGATAAAGTATAGCATTAAATAGTACTCTCGCCGTTTCAATTTATGTGAACCTATTTTCTTTTTAGTCCGTGCCAAAAAGAATGACTTCTTTCCTTATTTGAAAATAATTTACCTTTATGTAATGATTTAAAGCCACAAAAAATATATGTGCCTCATTTTACGCCACAAGTTCAAAAGTTTTCTCTTTTTTCTTAAACTTTGTCCCAAGTTAAATGGGTTCACATAAATTGAAACGGAGGGAATAACAGATAGCACTAAATTGCATTTAAATAAATAAAACGTGTGAGTCACCTGAAAAGGGATGAGATCAGTTAATATTCTTTCTGACAATGATGAATGATTGATAAGACTTTGAATACTTAGGTTATTCTTGGATCGGGTAAAAATGCTAGACAAGAATCTTAGTGAAAACGTTATTTTTGTATGCTTGCAGTAGGACCAGATTCTCTCTATAAAGTCACTGTGTTTTTTTACAAATGAATATCTCTGCCCCCTATCACTGTGTCTCTTTCTATTTATAGGGAACATGTTCCTAGAAACCCTAATAGTACGAGTGTAGAAAATATCCATTAGAATATTCTCTTTAGTATCCCATCTTGAAACTAGCCGTTATAACTCTATCAAGGATGTTGGACCTCGACAGTGATCTTTGATGACTCCTCGACCTTAATCCTTGCTGACTCTTCGACCGCAACCTTCACTGTTTTTGGAGCCACTTCGACCCTGGTAGGTCTTTATTAGAGTCGCATTGGTGACACATGACGGCATATGAATGCCTCATTAATGCTAACATAACTTAATCATGTTAGAAATAATTTTTGATCCATACATTAAAGGCACATATGTTCGTAATGCACCAAACTTCATAGTCATGTTACAATCAGCGAATCGTATCAAATTACACATCGGATGGTAATATCTTGAAAAGATATGTAGCTAGCTAAGCTAGTTGCTGGACGATAGGGTTTGAATGCATTATTAATAATCAATGCATATATATGAAAAGGTTTATTGCGGCTTTAGTAATCTATCAACTTAAGACGATTAAAAATTCCAAGCTAATCTTATCTTACAAAGCAACTGAAAAGAGCACGAGCAGAAAATCACATGGTGCTGATGAGCGTTAAAGCTGTATCGAATCTTCTGAAGACACTAATGTCAAATTTTTAGATTAAAATATGCATTCTCAAAGAGCACCAATGATTTGATTTATAAATAAATGGGATGATTTGGACAAGTGAATCTACGGAGATTTGCGATTGTCCCAGAACCAGACCAAACCATGACATTAGGGATTTTAATTATCCTTTATGCATTAGGTATACTTATTCTTTGCCATGTTTACTGTGCTTACTTAGCCGATGATCTTTCGAAAATAACTTCTTTATCTGTATAAGATAGGAATAAGATGTTTACACATTATTTTTCTCAGACCTTACTTATTAGAATATACTAGGTATGTTGTTGTTATTGTTGTTGCATCAAGTATACTAATAACGCATGCATACAATTAAGAATATTAAGCTACAATTGTTCATGCTTAACATCCACATGATATAGTCCAAACGTGGTCTACGAGTTGGAACTTTACCAAGCAGGGCGGTGCCAGCCCTTTGGTTACGGGTTCGGCCGAATTCAAAAATTTTAATATAAATTTTATATTTATCTTAAAAAATTATTAAATATATACAAATTATTAAGTTAAAATTCAATAACTTAAAAAGAACTAAAATTCTAAAATCACAAGCGTCAAATCCTGACTCACCTTCTATTATCAAGCGCCATGCTCTTCATTGACATTGAAGTTAGAAAATTATAATACGTACCTGAAAAATATTCCCCATTTCAGTTGCTTAATAGTAGTTGTTGTTAATTAGATATTCAGACAAGGATCTTTAAGAAAATAAAAGAAAAAGGGAAGAAATTAAAACATGCCAGTTAGTGAGATATAGTGTTTTAAAAGGTGTTTTCGGGGTGAGGTGTACCAAAAACGCCCCTAGGCGATGATGTGAGGCGAAAGTCTCAAAAGGTGTACGCCCAGCAATTTCGGGCGTATGCTCGGGCATTTAAGGCGCGCTTTTAAGTATGGCGTAAGCCCCAGAGAATTTTTCAAATTAAAATAAAATTTGTTGAATAAGTCCTTCATATAATACCCAAATTTTCAAAAGCCAGCTTGGTAATTACTCAAAAGTTTTAAAAAGGAACTGAAATATATTGAATTTAAAAGTCAAGACCTTTTTTATTGATCGAAATCCTAATTCATGGTCTTTTCCAATTCTTTATCTTGTCCGCTAGTCTGCTAATATCTCCCAAATAAAATGAATATTCAATTTTTTTTTACAAAAACAAAGAGAACTCCATTCTCCTTCATAGCAGCAAGTTTAAAGTTCAAATTACAGGTTAGTTATCCTTTTTGCTCCTCCATGTAGAAAACTTTATTCTTTTCAACTCAAGTTATTTCGACTTGGAAGTAGTGTATAATAGATTGTTTTGACTAGTCTTTTGTGGTGCAGGAGCATATATATATATATATATATATATATATATATATATATATATATATATA
>MCJB01000594.1:2374-14837 GCA_002018475.1 Nicotiana obtusifolia | reverse complement strand
TATATATATATATATATATATATATATATATATATATATATATATATATATAATTTTCAGAAACCACTATTGTTTAGTGGCTATTAACTTCCTATAGCTACCATATACATAATTACTTTCAATAGCTACTATTCAGTTGTTACGGTAGTGTATTCGCTGTATTCGCATTGCTGTATTCATGAACACAGTAGCAAAAAATGCCTAAATCATGGTTGTCCAGTTGTACGCGCATGTATTCGCGCCATGTATTCATGAATACAGCAGCAAAAAACGTCTAAAATCAGGGCAGTTCAGCTGTACACACATGTATTCACATATATTCGCACTGCTGTATTCATGAATACAGCAGTAAAAAGCACCTAAAATCAGGGCAGTCCAGCTGTACGCGCATGTATTCGCGCCATGTATTCATGAATACAGTAACGACAATCACCTTAAAAATAGGTATATTCAGCTGTCTAATAACGGGAATAATATCAATTAGTGTGATACATTCCTAATATAACTCAACAAAATCAATTCTAACATGCTTCATTATCAACCCAATTAATTAGAATGATTTTTCAGTTGTATATAACTTTTGTATTTAGTGTGTTTCGATATTTTTTTTTACTGTTGCATTCATTAGATTCAATGTTTGTATTTACTGTATTCGCTATTTTATATATATTGTATTCAAATGTATTTGTATTAACAGTATTTTAGTTATCTCTAATACATGTTATTACTGCTGTATTCAGTATATTTCATTGGTTGTATTTACTATATTTCTATTTGTATTCAGTATATTTTATTGTATTTCACTTTTTTAAAATTAAATATAATCATTGTTTGTATTCAGTGCATTTTAATGTTTATATCCTGTATTCATATATGCATACTGTATGTAGAGTATGCATGAAAAAATGCAGGTGTATTAAAAAATACAGACCTTCAAAATATATAAATACATGCAAAAAAAAATGTATTTATACAAAAATACAATGTGTTTGAGTGAATTTGTACAGAAAATAATGTATTTGTAGATGGCGTTTTCCGGCCAAGACTCCTTGTATCGCTTCACTACCTCTTCCATTACAATTTAGAACGCTTTCAATTTGACCGCTTCTTCCTCTTTTCTCTCTTACTTACCACACTAAGAATCCCTCTTTCTCTTAACTCTCTCCGTCGCCCAAGGTATCTTTACTTCCTTTTTTTGATTATAGGTTTACTTTCATATTTCTGATTTTGAGATTTTGAGGCTTTCTTTCATGATTTGTTTCTCTTTCGTGTATCTATGATTTGGCCTATTTTGCTCGAAGAGAGAGAAGAAAGAGAGAGAGAAAGAAGAAATTTTTTTAGAGAGAATCGTGTGTTAATTGAAAGAAAAAGAGAGGAAAAACATAAATAGCGTATTTCATGCCTTATTTCATGCTTCAATAGTAGTATATACCATAACTACTTATTTGCTAAAAATATAAAAGGTAGTTATAGAAAATAATATTTTAAAATAATTTTTATTTATAATAAATAGGGTATATACCTTTGCTATGCGGTAAAATTTCCTATATTTTTCACATATTTATAGTTTTCTTCAATTTTTATGCAATTTTACCTGTTTATTAATATTTACTGTAATTATATTAGCTTATAAAATATTAAAAATTAAATACTTATGGGGCTTACACCCCGTGCCTCGGAGCTTACGTCTCGCTAAGACATATATAAAACGTCTCAACTTACGTTCATGCCTTTTAAAACATCGATGAGATAAATAAAACTTATTTTATTATGTGGACCCTAACATACAATCATTTAGCCGAACAACAGGGGTTACCGAATCCCTTAGCTTTGCCTTGTCCAGATTAGGCAATCCTTTTCTCATGCTTCCTTAATCATTTTTCTATTTAACTTCCGCACCAAAAAATGACATAACTGTAACAAATCAAAATCATCCCTTGCATTTATTTCAATTTTCTATGCTTTTGCTGTAATATTTTATTCCACAGTCGATACCAAAGAATCAGTATCCCATGTTTATTGCTCTTTGTTTCCACCAAATTACAACTTGAATATTGAGAAATTAACTAATGCCTATTCCCAAGCATATCCCCCTCTTTTCGAAATTGACCATGTTGTTTAATTGTTTACCAGTTTACCACCCTCCCCTTTCATTTCATAAGATGTGAATGATTCTCTTGGTATATATATTTGATTTCTTTTCTCCCTTTTTCCCTCAGAGTCAGCTCGATCTGAAGTTGAACTTTGTTCCGTTATCTTTCATTCTTATTTCTCCAGCACCAAAGTACAAAACTAGAGTATTATCTTAGCTAGTAATCAAGATCGAGTACTGATTAAGAATCATGGCGGAACAGGTGATCAAGAAAACTTCAAACATTATGAGGATTACTGGATCATCGAGGAAGATTAAAAACAATGGCATTTCAAGAAAGTGTGCTTCCTTTATTAAAGAACAACGAGCCCGGATGTACATTCTACGTCGATGTGCCACCATACTTCTCTGCTGGTATATTCAAGGGGATGATTAAATTCAACATTCATATCCCAAACTCACTACTTCTTCAGTACAATATTATAGCCAGCCTAGACTATCTACTCTCTCCCAAGTAATTTACTCCATATTATTCCCTGGTTTCTTTTGTGGTCTCCCAGTTATTTTCTCACTTGTTGATCATGCGCCACTTCACTTTTTTCCCCTTTTTATCCAATGGATGTGAAAATTGAAATCCATTGGATTTTTTGGGGCACATGAAAATCAGGAGAGTTCGATAGGACCACTTTGAAACAGAGATCTTTGGACAAAAGGAAGCTGAAAAAGAGCGAACTTCCATGGAGATGTCGAGAGAGAGAGAGAGAGTTCAACTGGTGGCGACCAATAGAGAAGGATTTAATTCAACAATTATATTCTATTTAGAGGGCGCTCTTTATGTTTATGTTATGAGTCTATGTCATGTCATCCTAGTGTAATATCATAGTATTATAGTAATAGTCATATTTCTTGACAGAAGTGTAGGTAACACCGGAAAATAACAACATTGCAATAATATTTGTGAGCGGAAATAAATGAATTGACTCGAGTCATGCCGAGCATTATCTTAAAATTATTTCAGCAGTGTAAAATATTTTTTTAGGATTAAACAAGTCTATTTCTATTTATTTAGAGAATACAAAAATCAACAAAATATTAATATTACAAACTCAGCTATTTAAAAGAGGGGAATAAAAGAAATTAAACTACTAAACTTTGGGAAGGAAAAACAACAAAAGAAAGCTGATGAAGTCCGAAATTATAAGGAAAGAAGTACAAGGATTTCTTTATCTCGCTAATGATGAGTAAAAGAGAGGTTGATAGTGGTTATTTATAGCTTCATTTGCATGGAACTTTATTTCGCATGGCAAAAACGTGGCAGAGGATTTGCCACTTTTTACACTTCTTTTGTCACTTATTATAGGCTTTTAGAATGGCTAAGATATTTGTCCAAAAAACTTTAAAAGACCTTTAAAAGTAAATTTGCTGGATTTATATGGTCCAAATACAATAGGTTTGGCGTCTTTTAAATTATAAACTATACTTAGACCGATAAAATTTAACTCACAAAATTACTGGTGAAATGTAATATTTTTATGAACCAATTATTCTTATTGTAAGTCAGAGATTTTTATCAATCATATTTCGACCCTCACAATTTTGTTGTTTAACGCGATTTCGCACCACTAGGTCATGCACATGCCTGGTAATTCATGAGAGCTCTAAAGATTAGGCCAAAATCTCATAGGAGCGGCCCTAGTCCACTCTCATGTAGGTGAATTCATCAAGTGTATACTTCTTTTAAATACACCATGTATAAGGAATATAAATTCATTAAGAGTTATAACTCAACCTCTCAATTAGTAGCAGTCAAACACTCTCTTTTAGTGCTTCAGTGTCAATATCAATTTGTTATTACCCATATAAACCTACTTTATGGGATCTTCAATCACATAGGTTGAGTTCCCATCTCTATTGACAACATGTCGGCCTTAACCCCATCTCTTTTGAGGTTTGAAGAGTAAATTTTCTTCCCACAGGTTTAGTCAAAGGATCGGCCAAATTTATCTCTGACTTCACATAGTTAATGGAAATTATTCCATCTCTTAACAGATGTTTTATGACATCATGTCTCAATTTCATGTGTCTACTTTTATAATTATAAGATTTATTCTTTGCAATATCTATTGCATCTTGGCAATCATAATGCATAGACACATGAGGCAATACGTCCTTTATTAAAAGAAAATTAGCTAAGAAGTTTCTTAGCCACTCAGCCTCAGAACAAGCTAACTCCAGAGCTACAAACTCTTATTCCATAGTCAATCTAGCAATGATAGTCCATTTAGCTGATTTCCACGATATTGCACCACCACCAAGGGTGAATACATAACCACTAGTAACTTTTGTCTGATCTGAATCAGAGATTCAGTTTGCATCATTGTACCCTTCTAAAGTAGAAGGAAATCCACTCTATATAAAATACCATAATTCATGGTTCCTCTCAAACATTTCATTAGTCTATCCAATGCAGACCAATGCTCTCTGTTGGGATTATGAGTATATCTACTCAGTCTACACACAGCATAGGCTATATTAGGCATTGTAAAATTCATCAAATGCATCAGACTCCCAATAATCTGCGCATATTTAGACTGAGCAACCGGGTCACCATTATTCTTTTTCAACTGAGAGTTAGCATCAAAAGGAGTGCTCACAGATGTGACATTAAACTATCCAAACTTCTTAATAAGTCTCTCAACATAATGTTCTTGTGACACTATTATTCCATCTTCACTCCTTATAACTTTAACTCCCAATATTGTATTTACTTCACCTAGATCTTTCATATAAAATCTAGCAGATAAAAATAATTTAGTACTTTGCACAATATTTAAACTTGTATCAAATATATGCATGTCATTAACATATAGACATATTATCACATAATCATTATCTACCACTTTAGTACAAACATATTTATCCACCTCAACTAAGGAAAAACCGTCTTTCAGTAAGACTTGTTCAAATTTCTCATACCACTGGTTAGGAGCTTGTTTAAGGCCATAAAGAGATTTAATTAATTTACAAACTTTATTTTCTTGTCCAGGAATAATACAACCTTCAGGTTGAACCATATAAACCTCTTCTTCTAAATCACCATTTAAAAAAGCTGTTTTAACATCCATTTGATGGATAAAAAGCTTACGGATTGATGCTAAGACAATTAAAGCTCGAGTAGAAAAAATTCTAGTCACTAGTACAAACGTATCAAAATAATTTTTTTTTTTTGGGAAAACCCTTTTGCTACTAATCGAGCTTTATATTTATCTAAAGATACATCAGGATTAAATTTCTTTTTGAAAATTCATTTACAACCAATAGGTTTTGCACTAGGAGGTAAATCAGTTAAAATATCATGTTTATTTTTCAAAATAGAATCGATTTCAACTTTTATTGCCTCTTTCCAATAATTAGCTTCTGAAGAAGATATAGCTTCAAAATAAGTTGATGGTTCATTGTCGACAAGAAAAGTTTAAAAATCATTTTCATAAGAAAAATATTCTTTCCTAGGCTTTTGCTCCTTCTCAATTCCTCGTTAGAGGTAATTTTATTATTTGTTTCAACGGGTGTATGAGAAACTTTGTCGGACATTAGATAAATATATTCAAAGAACTCAGCATTCTTTGTCTCAATTATAGTATTGCAATCATGCACATCACTTTTTAAAACAGAAATCTATATGCAGCACTATGTTCAGCGTATCCAATAAGCATGCAATCAGCAGTTTTAGAACCTATTTTCTCCTTTTAGGTTCAGGAAAAACAACTTTAGCAGGCACCCTCATACTTTTAAATATTTCAAGTTAGGTTTATAACCCTTCCACAATTTATAAGGAGTTTTGCCAGTTCTTTTATGTGGTATTCTATTTTGTAAGTGACATGCAAATAATATAGCTTCACCCGACAAATTATCAGGAGCATTAGAACTAACTAACATATAGTTCATCATCCCTTTCAATGTTTTATTTTTTCTTTCAGCTACTCCATTTGACTCAGGTGAATAAGGCGGAGTTACTTCATGAATAATTCTACTCTTTTCACAAAAATTATTTAAATATAAATATTCTCCACCTCTATCAGATCTAATTCTCTTGATTTTTCTACTAAGTTGATTTTCAACCTCAGTTTTATAAGAAATAAAAGCATTAAAGGCATCATCTTTATTTCTAAGCACATACAACTTATTAAATCTAAAAAAATCATCAATAAAAATCACATAATATCTTTTACCACCTCTAGTCATAGTCTGCTTTAGATCGCCTAAATCAGTGTAACTCAAGGATAATTATTCAGTTTCTCTATTTATAGAAAAATAAGTATTTCTAGTACTTTTAGCTTCAGCACATATTTCACACTTGTTAATATAATTTGAGTCTAAACCAGATATTAAGCCTAGTGACTGTATTTTTGTTATATATGCGATATTAGTATGTCCTAGTCTAGCATGCCATAATGAAATAGACTCGGTCATATAAGCAGAAACAAATACATTTCCATTGATAACATCAGAAACATTAAGTACAAAGAGTCCTTGGTTACAATAGCCCTTTCCCACAAACGCATTATTTTTGTTCATTATGATCTTATCAGATTCAAATAACACTTTCACTTGCCTCTTCCCAACAAGGATACAGAGATCAAGTTTGCCCTCATAGTAGGAACATGCAGTACATCAACAAGGGCTAAAGTTTTTTCCGAAGTGAGTTTCAGGAGAACTTTACCCTTACCCAAGACTTTGGTAGTACTTGAGTCTCCAAGGTAGATCTCTTCTCTATCATCCTCTACAGGAGTATAAGAGGAAAATGCCTTTCGATTTGCACAAATATGCCGAGTAGCCCCAGAGTTTACCACCCATTTTTTTGTATGTGCTACAATGTTTACTTGAGAAATGACAGCTGCAATAATATCACCTCCTTCAGCTAAGTTATCCTTAGGAGTCTTAGTTTTTTCTTTGTCATTTACTGCTCTGTACTTGTATTGTAAGGTATGATGGCCTAGTTTTCCATAAACAAAATAAGAGCCTTTTTTTCTTTTAAAGTTTGGATTTTTAGGCTTATAATCTTGAGACTTACTCTTGTACCTTTTGCGGTTGTTGTTGCTACTTTGCACTAAGTTTGCTTTAAGAGCTGTCATCCGAGCTTTGGTAGATTCTTTTCTGTTGGAATCTTCAATTAGGATGTGGGTCACAATTTTCTCGATAATGAAATCTTTTTGTTTGTGCTTTAAGTTATTTTTGTAGTCACTCCATGAGTCAGACAGCTTCTCAATTAGCACTTCAGCAGCAAACTTTTCTGGTAAGGACATCTTCTCAGCCTTCAAGTCTTCTAGCAATTTTTTATATTCGTTGATTTGCACGTTCATCTCTTTATCATCTCTCATCTGCCACTGATAAAAAATTTCTACTAAATTTTTTTGTTTTGTAGCATCTTCAGCAGTGAATTTTTTAATTAAGGCTTCCCAGATAGTTTTTGCTTCCTTATAACTGCAATACACGTCAAATAGTTCATTAGAAATAGTTTGTAATAGTATGACGGCATACCTTGTTGGCATGTTGCTATGATTCTACTATTTTATTATCAACGTCTGCACTAGGTTGTGGTTCAGCAGTGCATGTACAACACCATGGACATCAAGCAGTGAGAAAATACGTTCTTGCCAACGCTTGAAATTTTCATTGGCGAAAATTTCAATATTTGACATATTTAGAAATGACCTGGCATATGGCAGTGCAATTGGGGTTGGAGCAACGAAGGTAGCGCCAATATTGGTAGTATCATAAATATTTTCAGCATCAGTGTTGTTTGCTATAGTTCTTAGATTGTAGGAAAATGGCAACAATACTGCAATAATATTTGTGAACAAAAATACGCGAATTGGATTGAGTCGTGCTAGGCACTGTCCTAAGAAACTATTTCAACTGTATGAAATATCTCACCAGGTTTAAACAAACTTACCTCTATTTATTTAAAGAATACAAGAATCAGCAAAATATTAATACTACAAACACAACTATTTAAAAGAGAAAAACAAAAGAAGTCAAACTACTAAACATTGAGAAGGAAAAACAACAAAGGAAAGCTGATGAAGTTCGAAATTAGAAGGAAAGAAGTAGAAGGATTTCTTTGTCTTGCTAATGATGATCAAAAGAGAGGTTAGATTGTGGCTATTTCATGAAACTTTATTTTGCATGGTAAAAACGTGGCAGAGGATTTGCCAATTTTTACGCTTCTTTTGCCACTTATGATAGGCTTCTAGAATGGCTAAAATATCTGTCAAAAGGCTTTAAAATATTGTCACAAGAAGTTAAATTAATTAATGTCGATCGAATCAAGTCCACATTAATGAAGGGTCATTATCGTTACTAGTAATGATGTGTATGCGAATCCACCTTGATGTATGGACTAATTTCTGCTTGTGTGATAGACTGATTTAACCAATGCACGAAATTCAAAGAGTGCCTCGGGTCAGTAGCTGGACTCTGGAGCATTACTAACATGGTTAGTATCAACCCGATCCCAAAGAAGGAAATCAAAGAACTGACTAAATTAACGAGTTCATTAATCATATATAATTACATCAAAATTAAGTGTGGTCGGAACCTGTCATTAGGGATATAGTAGATATGCCCTAGATCCAGTCTCATACATAATGATTTGAATATATTTTTATATACATTATTTGATATAAAATATATATATATATATGGCATCTGATATGGTCCTTGCTTAAATTTGAGACTTGACATCATGACCGAGATCATGATAATGTGAGTAAAGTTTTTTTTAATTTATTCTAGATTTTGTTCTTGATTATAGGATTATTAATTTGGACATTAGTAATCCGGTTCAATCAATATTTATGTGATCGTCTTTATGGGATAAAGATTTGTTGATCTCATTAACTAAATTACATAGATAGATGATGCATATAGAGATATTGAACCGACTCATTGGATATTTCTTAATGGTTAGAATGATCATAAACTGTCAATAGGATATTCTCTTGAAGAATGTGATGTAAGAATTTCCTTTGACCTAAGATCGTCATAGTAATTAACAAGTTATTTATTGTGCTTTGATACTAGACACCTATGGCCCCGGGGCGATAGTTGAAAGGATAGTGGGTACGATTAAATACGTGTAGAATTAGTGATTGATCAAGATGGAATCTGTCAACTCTTGGCAATGAGTTTAAGCTCTATGTCGTCATGAATTACAAACAATCAAATTAAGACCTTGGCCAGGGCAATTGAATGAAAGAAGAAAAGAGTTTCTTAAATCATTCAATGGTCGATTATATTTGACGTGAACACATAGTTAGTCGCCTATTAGGATTTGACAGTTGAACCATATCCTAGGGTGACTCGGAGCTATAAGGACAGAAGGAATTACTACTTTATTCTTCTATCGATTCTTGAGAGTAAAATGTATAATTCATGCTATCTGGTTGTTAAGGAGTGTTGCTAGACGCCACTCTTTATTAGTATATTGATGTGATCGAGTTGCTACCAGCTTAATATTAAACATATGGAGTCGCACATTAACGAATGTTCTGATATTTGCTAAAGGGTTAATTACTTTATTTTTTGATAATTAAATTAAAAAATTTAATTAGTCAAATTTTTTAGTTATTAGTTCAAATGAAATATTATTGTATTCTTTGCTAGCACAGAGAATATAATTAATATTGTGAACAAATTAAAGTTTTCTATTTGGAATAGAAAATAAAAATGCATCTCTTGATTAAAATATATATATATATATAATTAATATTTATTTATATAAGGTATATATAAAATATTAATGAAGACTTGGAGTGAAATCCAATTGCAATTGGATTCACGTGCACTGTTCATAAAGGAAGTGTGACTTCCATGACACCCATTTGGAATGGGATTTAGCTTTCCATTAGGAAAAGTTTTATAAAGTCCATAAAAGGACTGTTTCGGTAACTTCACGTAATTCCCATTAAGAATGGGATTTCTACTTCTCCGGTAGGAATTGTGAATATGTTAAGTCTCATAATCCATTCCAATTTGGAATTGAATTGGAACGTCCAAAAAGGACCAGACGGACCACGTTAAATTCGATAAGATATATTTTTGGAATAAACTTTTATCAAAAATAAATCATTACCTCAACCAAATAGAAAAAGAATTTTTAGGTGATGTTATATAAATGGTGATGGAGAAAATTTGCCATAGCAAGTCTTGAAAAGAAAAATCACTTTGTGAAAATAAGAATGCAATACAAAGCCAAGAGAGAAAATACAATTACAAAAAAAGTATTTCTTGTTCTTCTATCTTTGAGTTGAGATTTTTGAGAAAAATTTCAACATAATATTTTTATTTAATTTGTTCGCGAGTTTCATTGATCAGAGAGTTTGATAGCACGGATCAGTCTCGGCGTGAATACGCCTAGAGTTTTCGCACTATCGAAGAAAATTTTGAAACGAGACTTTCTTCGCCTGGTACGTCTTAGATTTGATCTTTGACATATAAATAAATTTTAAACACGAAAAGATTTATCTATGATTGTTATTGTATTCCGGTGTGTGTTATCCTTCGCCTATTAAAAACTTTCATGACTGCCACAACTAACAATTTCATCTTCCGAACGCGGAAAGTGCAATTAAATCTACTAAAAACTCTTCTCTTCATTAATCACAAAGTTAGAGAAACTCTTATTACACATGCAATTAATCCTTTTACAATCATCAGCTAATGGAGCTAATACAGCAAATCCAAGTCCCAAAGCCAGCATGACTTCATCAACTTATGAAAAATTAAGAAAGCGCTATAAGATAAGTTGGGGAAATCCTCAGTTTCCACTTTCAGTTCATACTATACTAAGTTATAAAAGGATGGGGCAACAACTGCTCCGCCGTCCACCTTCTAGAAGGATCCCTTTGCAAACAGCAAGCTATGAAGTCCCGTAACTCCTGAGAAGCAGTAGACGGCGCCTCTGGCGGCTGCGACATACAAATGGCCGTTACAACACTCCACCAATTCCCACCAGAAAATGGAAACTTTCCCAAGTAAATGCTCAACCCTAAACTCCCATATATATATATATATATATATATATATATATATATTCTGCTGCCCTGCATTTAAATCCGTGTTGATTCTCTCGGCACTCATGTAACTGATACTTCACACAGACAAATCCATGGTTTGCTCCAAATATCTCGAAGTTCCAAAGTCTGCAATCTTCACCTCGCCCATAGAGTTGATTAACATGTTGGAGGGTTTGATATCTCTATGCACAATGTTACGGCCGTGGAGGTAGAAGAGCCCGGAAAGAACCTGGCGAGTTAAATCAGAAAGGACGGGCTCGTAAGGGATGTGGATCCCTTCCAGGGAGCCCTTATCCATGTACTCTGAGAAGGATTTAGATTTCCCCTCTGTGATCAAGCACGTCGTGCATTTCACGACGTTAGAGTTATTTACATTCGGGAGAATTTCGATCCCCCGGCACATCTGGACGCGGATGGAGTCCTCGTGGATGCAGGAGATCACCTTGGGCGCGTAAAGTTCACCGGTGGGTCTGTGTTGGACCTTGTACACCATACTACCGAAGCCGCTTCCGATGCGATTGACGCGCATGAGCTCGGAGGAGGAGGGTGGTGCCACCGTGGATGAGGAAGAGGCGGTGGCTGATGGAGGTCGCATGATGGATAAGTAGTAGTGATATCACTACTAAAAACAGCAAAAAAGCGACCAATGTTGGTCGCTTTTAGTAAAAAAAATAAAAAATAAAAAAATAAACTTAAAGAAATTAGCGACCAACGTTGGTCGCTAATTAGTCGCAATATTCGTCAACATGTTGACCGGAATGGTCAGACCAATCTGGTCAAAGAAATTTCACAATTTGCGACCAAAGTCGGTCGCTAAAGTGGACCCACGTTTATATTTTGCAACCAACGTTGGTCGCCATAAGACGGGTAACATTTGGGCAAGATTAGCGACCAACGTTGGTCGCTTATATGAAAAATATAAATATATCCGATTTGCCATTTGCGACCAACGCTGGTCGCAAAATATAAAGTATAAATATTGGCGACCAACGTTAGTCGCTTATTAAGGGGTAAATTTAAGCGACCAACGTTGGTCGCTTATCTGGAAAATATAAATAAATCAGATTATCTTTTGGCGACCAACGTTGGTCGCTAATGTTAAAGTATATATATAGGCGACCACATTTGGTTGCTTTCATGTCAACATTTTGCCAAAATTAAACTCACTTTTGTATTAACTGCATGTCTAAATAATATAAATGTAAGCCGTTAACGCTTTTGTAATACAAGGGATTAATATGCAGTTAAGTTGTACTACGGAGCGTGCGTGCGTGCGTATATATATATATATATA
>MCJB01000593.1:0-18206 GCA_002018475.1 Nicotiana obtusifolia | reverse complement strand
TGCTTAAAACAAAAATTTGCTTCCAGGTTCCCTATATATGAGTTTAACTTTCTATACAATATAAAAGAATTTTTACCGTTGAGTCACCAAAAAATAATATAACGAATCGTCCATAAAAGGTGATACTAATTACTTGAAAAATAAAATAGGTTAGCTTACCTGGTGTCATTTCCACATGAAAACCTCATGTTTCAGAGAACCCAAATTTGTCCTCTATCTATTGGAATGAAATGAACCACACTAAAACAGAATGGATAAAGATTCATATAACTGACCTCAACTGGTTTGAAATCGAGAGGGATTTGATTGATTGGTCGATTGATAGATATCTATATACCCATTTGAAGGGAAAATCAAGTACATATGTGTGTTAAGTTTTAGGATCATATAGAGGAAAGATATTATGTTATGAAGAACATACAAAGCACATAGATTAAAGAAGCCGATATAGCCCTGCTCCGCTTCTGCAATCACTGGCCAGCCCACGGTAGGCCGCTTCTACGGGAATTAGCTTGCTTCTGCGAGCTCGCACCTGTGATAGATTCTTCGCAAATGCGATTATACCAAAACCCTGCTGCTCCAGCCTTTCTTTCAAGCCCTAAATTTATCCGCGCATCGCAGTAATAGCACCTCAAACCCTCCGGGCCTCGCTCAAATATACCAACAAGTTCTTAGACATAAAACGAACTCTCTCGAACCCTCGGAACGCGTAAAACAATATCAAAATTTAGAATCACACTCAAAATCAAATTGAATCAACTTATGAACTTCAAGTTCTTCCAACTTGCTCCGAACGCACCGAATCATAATTAACTACTCGGAATGACACCAAATCTCCTCCAAAGAACATTTACCTCCTTATTGAATCTCCAATACCATTTCACCAAAAGACTTTCATTGTGGCATTTGATATTCTGTATGCCAAGACCTCCACATTTTTTTCCTTTGATAACATTTTTCCGGTTAACATGAAAAAAGTGCTTTGATTGTGAGTTCCTTGCCAGGTCTCTTCTCAATTTATCCATTCGCTTTAGAACCAAAGCAGCCAAAAAAGAGATATAGTGTAAGTGGGGCATCAAGGACATTGTCTTGTAAGCATAAAGTCTAATTGACTATGATTACCCCCACTCTTATAAGTTATTAGGCTAAAGTGGACCAAGATAGTGTTCCCTTCGTTATTCCTAGTACCACAACCTCAGCCTCATTTACTTGTTCGAAACTGTCGTTATCTTTACTTACACGACCATTTAATTCTGCCCATATAAAGATCTGTTCGTCTCTTGGAATTTCTTGAACCAAGATGTCCATATTCTCTCAAAACTTAGCTTTAGCTTTTGCATATAGTCCTTTTTGTGGCATAGGCACTAATAGCATTGACCGTCTCCTTTCCCCATACCAGCCTTAATTGCAATAACTGCATCCCCAACTCGTTTTGCCTCTACAACTTTATCTTTAAGCCATGGTTACAATAATTCCCACCTCATTCCTATTCTCTCTCGTCTGGATGATAGATGCTGGAGTAGAAAATAAATATACTATACAAATTTGTGTTATGGGGAGTTTACTTATGAATGGTACTCAAATGAAGATCAATCATTATGGAAGAAGGTGATTAAAGAGAAATCTGGGAAGGATGATGCTTGGAAAACCAAAGCTGCCAGCACTGTATATGGGGTTAGTGTTTGGAGGACTATCAGAAATCTTCGGAATATCTTCAGCATTAATACAAGATTGAAAGTTGGGAATGGGCGACGTATTTCTTTTGGGAAGAGAATTGGTTAGGTAGTGGCTCACTCTGGCACCCTTATCCAGATGTTTACATCCTGAATCAACAGCTAAGGGCCAATATCAATGAGGTATGGAACAACCAAGGATGGGACCTTAGCTTCAGAAGACTTTTGAACAACTGGGAAACAGACAGATTCACTACCTTCCTCAGCACGCTTAATCTCTTCAATGGAGTCTTACCTGAGCAAGATAGATTATGGTGGTTGAGAGACAAATCAGGAGTCTTTTCTGTCAAGACAGCTTACCGTTGGATGAATCACAACAACAATCTTCAGGTACAATGGCCTAGGAGACAAATTTGGTAGGCAAACATTCCATACAAGGTGGCATGTTTTGTTTGGTTGGCAGTGAAGAATGCTTGTTTAACATAAGACAGATTACAAAGAAGGAAAATACACCTTTGTTCTATCTGTCACTTACTTGGACTGTATGCAGAAACAAACAGTCACCTTTTTTTTTTTGCATTCTAGGCAGTGTTAATAAAGGCGCGTTTAAGCCCTAAAGCAAGCTCAAAACATGTTGAGCACTTCGCCTCTCTTTGTGGACGCTTCAATGTCGCATCAAGGCTCTAAAACATACTTTTTCTTGCCAATGAGTGTTATCCTGAAAAGGCGATATTGAAGAATTGATATTTCACTTTATCGTTATTTTTTAAAAATCTTTTTGTCCATGTATTTGTTATTCATGCTTATAATTATTGGTCTTGGACTACGTATATATATTTTTACCTTTTCTCCAGTTGCGCATTAAAGCCCATGCTTTACTTGCGCTTTGCGCTTGAGCCCCAACAGTCCTTAGAGCTTTTTACGCTTTTCGCCGGTTGATAACACTGATTGTAGGGTGACTATTCAATTGTGGGACATATTTCTTGCTAATAGTGGTTTGGGTTGGGCAATGCCAGTTCATATACTAGGTATGATATCTAGTTGGATCTTGGAACAGAAGTGGAGGGACTAAAGCTCAAAGAAAAAATTGAAGTATGATCTCAGGATGCATATGGTGGATTATCTGGAAGGAAAGAAATTCAAGATGTTTTGATAACAAAAGCAACCCTATCCAGAAGATAAAGCCTAATTGTATTCGACTTTTGCATTTTTGGTGTAAAGAAAAGTACATAGATGATACATCGACACTCATACAATTTCAAGAGTCTCTTTAGTTGCTAGTTTATTATTATTTTTGCGCAGCTTTTGCTAGACTCCCTGCAACTATGGCTTTTCACTGGCACTTTTGGTTTTAATACAGTTTGTTACCATCTCAAAAAAAAGAATTTATGGGGAGTTTATGTCTTGTCCCAAATGCACTTCTTTTTCTGCTATTTCTGGAGGTGTTTAGAAAAAAGAATGTGCAGGAGACAAGCTTTGCGAAGTTATCTATCAGATTTTACGTGTCTGAGTATTATGTTTTTTAATTTAAGATGTTTTATTATGCTTTATTGCTCCACTTTCATGGATTATGGTGTCACAAGTGATTGTATTCACTGAGGACCATTTTTCTCACCCAATTATCTTTTGCTGTTGGTTGTCTAGTCAATTTCTTCTGTGATGGCTGTTTGCACCTGTTTCACATGGTTATTCATTTATTTGTGCCTTTGCTGTTAGAATTGTTGCAAATCCTTATACAGTGGAATAACTAAGTCCCTGTTTGGGTGGTGTCACAGATGATTATCGCCTATTCTGTGGTGATCTTGGGAATGAGGTGAATGATGATGTCCTATCAAAAGCCTTTTCAAGGTTTCCAACCTTTGATATGGCTAAGGTATGTTTTGTTAGATCATTTATCTTTCCAGTAATTTTACATTTTTATCTATTTGATTGGTATACATGAGCACTGGTATCTCTGGCCATGAAGGGAGGTTTTTTTCCCTAGATTTTTAAATCTTTTCTTCCCTTTTCTTGCATCATGTTTTTACATCCTGATGAGTTGTGAATCTTGCTCATTTTAGCGCTCATCTCCAGCTCTGTTTCCAACCTTTCATTTAATATATCATTCCCGTATGCAATACCTCTTATTTAATCTTGCTATACGTCCAAGCCTTCTCCCATCGGTAGTTGAAAGCAGAAGTGAAACTGGATATAACTGAAGGAAAGGCTATATTGGTACGATATGAGGGTACGGTTAAGCAGGTAAGCGAAGGCGCTCCTCTCTCGCTCTGTGGTCTTGTGTAAAGCCTTTCCGCCTATCTATTATTTTTTTAATCTTTATTCAAAGTAAGCAGATCGAAAGCACGAAAAGGAAGAAAGCTTTTTGTTTTTCCAAATCCTCCTTGGAGGGGGTTTGGCTAGACCCCCATATGTGGATTAATTCCAGAAAAAAATTGGTACATGGGAGAGGGGGACATTAAGCCTGACCTCTCCTTCCTGTAAGAGGGATGACAAGTCCGCCCCTTTACAAAAGTGATAGTTAAGTTAGGAAAAGTTAAAACACCTAAGCTGCAAACGAGCCTATCAATAGTCTGAGAGAAGGGAATTTCGAGTGATCCTTCTTAACGAAAATAAGTTCAGTCATGTTAATCATCCAGAAGTTAAGTTAAAGCTTGGCCAGATTCTGAATGATGCCTTGTTAAGGTTGTCGATCTTCATTATAGCTCTTACTTTGATAGAACTTGATATAGTGGGTCTGTCACAGTTATGTGATCATCTTTTACCTTCTTGAAGATCACCGCTCATAAATGATAGATGGTAGCTTTCAGTTGGATCTAACAGTTTCCTTGATATAATATTTGGTTATTGCCATGTGTGGATTTCCTGGCCCCACTTCATTGATGTCTTTACGACAAATAATTCCCTTTGATGGAAAGAGTGCTCTCTATTAGGGCCCTGGTTCTTGTTCTAGAATGTGTAATTCCTCTCTCTGTCTCTCCATGAAAAAGAAGGGATGGTGAAGGAAACAAGTAACTTAACTCTGTACTGGAAACAATTTTATGACTGTGTTTGAAGTCAGTTTAGGTAAAGAAAAAATCAGTAAGGAAAAGAACAATATCAACCAAACTTGTATGAGAGAATTTCATGTGTGTCTTGTGGAGCTAGCAAAGTGGAAAGTACATGTATGTCTGAAGTGGCAGTAGTTTTAGTTATTGAATTGGTGTAATATTATCCCCGGATACCTAATGAGGTAGTAGTAAGGTTTGCGCACACTCTATCCTCCCCAGATCCCACCTGGTGGAATTACACTGGATATGTTGTTGTTGCCTAATGAGGTAGTAATCCATTTTGTTTTCAGGGAAGTATGTTGGAAACCGGCCAATTAAACTCCGCAAGAGCAAGTGGCAAGAGAGGACTGACACTGAAGCTCTGCAAAGTCACAAGGTGAGGGATTCTGCATGGTGATTGGCCTACTTATATGATATTACATCTTATTAGTTGGCATTAAACTACTTGATCTTGTGGCAGAACCGATCACATAAGAAACCAAAGACAGCAAAGAAAGGTATATTTCACAAGTGAGCACCAATCATGATAATGGCTCAAGCAGCAAGATACTCGAGATGTATTTTAAATGTGTATTAATCAACTTCTTCACCATCGCTGCTGTCTGTGAAAGCAGGGATGAACGACAATCCCAGGATACAGTTAGTAATATTTCAACCTCTGCTCAGTTGCTGGTTAATGTCCTCTGCAATTTGTTATTCACATTGCTATATCCATCAGTTGTTGGTTAATGTATTTCTTTCTCCTTGTAAGAGCAGTAAGATAGTTGTGGATAATAAATTCTTTTAGCAACCATATGTTTGAAAGATTGCGGCCATTTCGAGACAACTTTCATCCATGTGAAACCTACCTTATTATTTTTTGATACATCATATTGTCACACCTGACTAGTGGATTGGTTTGTGTTGAACGTAGTTAAACCTTTTAAGACGACCTTCTCTCATTTATCTTCTGTCTAATTTTATCATTTTTAATCTTCTATGGTTGGACTTCCATATTAACATTAGTTTTTTATGAACCCATCTTGTGCATTATTGTGGTCCTACATTCACTTCTATATGATGTTGCATACAGCGACATCTTCTTGGGGCCACAACCGGGGGCATATGTAGCATTGTATTTACGGATTCAACTGTACTCATAATTTTCGATGCGAGCATAAACTATTATGTAAAAATTCATTAAATTTGCAATAACTAATAGATATGAACACATAACTTTAAAAATATGAGTATAATTTTTTTTAAAAAAAACTTAAATGTTGAACTCATAAAATTTAAAATTTAGATCCGCCCCTGACCAAGATTATAGGTAATTGTTGGAAGTGAACGAAACTACTATTATATGCATCTGAAGGGACACAAACAAATTGCATATTTTCTGGTGAACAAAGGCCACAAACATGAAGAAGTTTGGGAAGATACGCTCAAGGAAATTGAATTTATTCTAGTAAACTTAGGTCATGTAGCTTATAAAAGATATTACAAATTTTATTTAGTTTTTTCAATGTAAAATAATACTAATGACTTCAAAAAAAAAAAAAAAAGCCACAAACTTTGTCTTCTTCAGTAGATAACAGATAATTTATTCTAGTAAACTAGTCTTTTTCATAAAAGGGGAGCTTTATCGTATGCAATTCGTGTAACTTGGGATTTCTATCTTTTATGTTTACCTTATATTTTTTATTATGATGCTTCCCATTAAGAAAACATAGATGTTTCTCTAATATGTAGGGAAAAACCTAGACGAATTAACTAAGTCCAAGCAAAATAAGAAAAAATTGTGTTACGTGCTTTTAATAAATCAAGCACTAGCTGAGAATTAGTAAAGTAGTCGGGGACACGTGTAAATAAGGGATCAGAATTTGTTAAAAGGAGTAGGCTTCTCTTTAGGTTTTCTATTTACAACTTCTCTCTCTAGACTCCCACTTGTAAAAAACCCTTTGTAATCAGTTCATCAATAAAAACAACCATTTGGTTACAACTCTAGTGGTATCAATAATTTTTAATTTTTTTGTATTTAAATTTTAATTTCTTGTTTACAAATTTAGTCTAAATGATAGGCTAAAACGTTTGTGTTAAACCTAGGATTCTTGAACTATTCTTGAAACATGCTTTAGTATTAATTTGATTGCTGCATTCATTCTGATGTTGCTTAGGTTAAAGGTTTAAACCCCGGCAGTTCTATTTTAGATAGTAAGCTCTGGTTATGGCAGCATAACCGGTGACCTCCGCAAGACCCGTCTTTAAGCCAAGGTTGGGCGTACCAAAAGGGTTAGCAGGAGAGGTCGTGGTTTAGAGCTTATTAACTGACTTAGGATTTTGACAGGGTTTTTACTATAGTAATCCTCCCTGTAGCTACGTCGAAGCGATCTTGTAGTCCCGTGATTTTAAGAAAAAAATTCCAAGCCATTGATAGGCCAACCACTGTTCAAGACTTGAAAGAAGAGATTAATAATCTCAAGAATGAAGTCTCAAATCTAAAGGCTTCTAATATAGCATTAGATAAGAGGATTATTAAGTTAGAAAATCCTCAGATTGCCCCAAATTTAGAATTCAGTACTGATATTACTGAATTAGACATTGGTCCTAGTACTTTTAATACGAAGAATAAAGATGACTTTTTAGGAACTGTGAATTTACCTGACAATGAATTTTTGCAGAAATTACAGTTCTTCACTACGCAGAAATTTCTAATAAAGGTAACTCTTTTAATTGATTATAATTTCAAAAAAGAGTTTGTCGCATTCTTTGATAGTGGTGCAGATTTAAATTGCATAAAAAAAAGAATAATACCTTCTAGATATTTTCATAAAACCACTCATAGATTAAAAAATGCTAGTGGTCAGCATATGAGTATTACTTATCAAAAGTTCTTGATAAGAACTGACGCTCAGGCTGTTAAACTCATGTTTAACAAAGATTTTAAGCATGATGCTTCTAAAATAACATTTGCTAGATGGCAAGCACAACTAGCACCATTTGATTTTGATATCGAATATAAAAAGGGAATTGATAATTCTCTTCCAGATTTCTTGTCACGGGAATATTTAAATGACTGATAAGATTTTATCTAACTGCAGGATGAGCCAGCAATGGCCATTAAGGTCTTCCTCTGATAGGGGAAGAGGACGAGGAACCTACGGCAATTATAGAGATCGTGGTGGAAAAAGCAGTTATACTACTCCAATCCCAGTTATACAAAGGGGTGGAAAACTACTTATTAGTGAGAAGATTTCTCATGAAAGAGGAGAATTTTCCTTTGGCTCAATCAAGTAGTTAGAGGTTGCTAGCGGAGAACTAGTGAATCGTTTATATCCTTTTCATTGTATTGGGAACTCATTCATTCAGAAATGATATTGAACTATTCTCCTAAAATCCCTCTCTCTTTAATCCTCTTGGGTTGAACACTACGCAGGACCTTTTCATTCCATATGCTCCTAAGGTTTCGATCACTGTGAATTCATTAAGCACCTTACATTGATATCAGAGCGAAGCGGTTCTCGGACGACTAAAACATGCCAGAGACGACAACAAGGAATGGGGAACTCCGGAAGGAGGTCGACGATCACAAGGAGCAAACGAGAATTCAAATTGAAACGCTGCCAGTAGGGGTAGACATCGGTTGGTTCGGTTCAGTTCGGTTTTGTAGAATTTTGATTCGGTTTTTGGTTTGTGATTTTAATAACTAAAACCGAACCATAATAATTTCGGTTTGGTTCAGTTCGATTTTTCGGTTTTACCATAAGCTCTCAAGCAGTGAGAGGAGTCAACGTAATAAAGGGTAAGAGTGGCGAAACCATAATAATAAACAACTTAAAGTCGTTGGCCTATTTATGAGAAAAGATCAGTATAGTCGTAATAATTCCTAGTTGATAATTGTGTTCCAAAAACGACTATTTCTTAGAAAAGGTACGCATAATGGTAAATAAGTCTGTTGATTATTGAGTTCAACGACATGCATAGCTGGATTAGATATTTGTGCGTTATATGTGCCCTTGAAATTAAGATAAAATCTACTGGAGGGAAAAGGGTACAATTATAAAAAATAAAAAAAAGAATGGTCGAGAGAGGAGGACGAGAGACATTAAATAGATATAGATTTTGGAGTATGCGAATATCACTGAAAAATTTGATTTTTCGGTTTAACGAAAACTGAATTTTTAAAAACTATAAACCGCAAACCTACCGAATAAACCGAATAAATCGAATTTTTCGGTTCGGCCGGATTTTTTAGGTTCCTTTAGTATTATGCCCACCCCTAGCTGCTACCACAAACGGAAACACTTTTGTCTATTATAAAAGCTATTTTTGGAAGGGTAAAAATGACAAACTTTTACTAAGAGTTTTCGTGCTTTTAATATAGTATATAGATTCTTTGCATTTCAATTCATACTTTGTCCTAATCCAACAATTATCAAATAATTAGCATAATTTACATAACTGAATAATGTCGAACATATTTAATATAATATAACACATATATATATATATATAATGCCCAACATCATCTCATGGATAATAAAATTAAACAATTTCAAAAAGTTTCCTATCAAAAGAATGATCATCATCAGTAACCATCATCAAGTTAGGCCGTATAGGGGTAAAATGGTAATTGCAAGTCAAAAGAGGGTTAGCGGGGAACACAATGGCATATAAACCGAGGAAAAAGGGATTCTCATCTCAAGCATAGATAGAGGAATCCAAAAATGGACCATACGTGCGCTTCTTTTTTCCTATATTAAAAATAATATACATCACATAATTTTTTTTTAAAAATTAATTGTTTATAAATAAACCCTCCACACGTGTTGGAAAAAATTTGGAAAAGTTGGAAGGACCGTTCTATTTTTTATATAGTTATTTACGTATTTAAATCATGATATTGTTAATGCGTTATTTATTTTGTATAAGAATAGTATTTAATAAAGTGTATAATTAATACAAGTATTTGTTTTACATCAATTAAAAAATACTATCGAATAAAAAATTAATAATATCAAAATTAATACGTATTTTATTTTTCCTAATACATTCTATCAAACAATCCCTTAATATAAGCAGTCATATAAATTTTTACAAGATCTTAGCATAATTACTTAATTAACATTTTTGGCAATTACATATTTGCACATATAACATAATTCAATTGGAAGGAAGTCACACGTTTCCTTAAGCATTTAATAGCCTTTTATTGCTAATTTAATACTCAACAAATAATTTTTATCTTTTTCTTCTAAAATAATTTTGTCATAAATGATGATTTTATTGCTACTTTCCCTCTCTACTTATTATGGTGGTTATACACATTTTATCATTTATATAAATGATTTTTTTTTATTGATAAACGGGAATGTTTGGATAATAATGCATACTTGGATAAATAACTAATAAATAACTACTCCCATTATATACGTTATATATAACTAGTATAATAAATAATTATTTAATAAGTATATTATGAAGTATATTTAAATATTATTTTTATATAATATTATGATATTTGGATATATATAGACATAATTATTTTATTAATGCCATGAATATATACGATATATATTCGGAGTATTTTAAATTTTATTACTCAAAATGTATCATATATTTATTTTATGAATATCGTATATTAATAGTACATAATAGTTGTATAATTTCATAAAGTACAATATTATTATTATTATATATAATGAAAATATAATTGATATAACAATGAAATAATGTATATTCATTTGTGTTTATTTGTGCAGTTTATTTAGGAAAAATGCAAATTTACTTATGTTAATAAATCTAAATACTTAATTTGAGGGTTAGTATTTATTAGTTTCTAAACTTTATACTATTGCACGTGAGCATCTTGTGCTACAAATTGTTATTAAATCTGCTATTTTTAAAATAAATCAAAAGCATTGTTATTTATTTAAATAAATTCTTATTTAGTGCTCTACAACGCAAAAATCCCATAAAATATTAATTATATCACATTTCTTGTGTATAGTGTGTACTGTGTACTGTGTAGTGTACAACCCCCGACCTTAGTGGACCCCTAGGAATTAAGAATCATTTATTAGGATCTCTTTTAGTAGCCTTTTTTCTGTACTTAGAGGTTTTAGCCTCCGTGACTTTTTACAATGTTGAAATTATTAAAAAAAAACTTGAATTTTTTATTTGTAAAAAATAAATTTTTTATATATAAAAGTAAATCTATTGAGTGTAAAAAAAAAAGTGGGATTATAAAACTAAAAATAAATTTATAATGGGCCACAAAACTATTTTACCCATCCTATCTTTTGCAATGATGTAGGGTAGCCCAATAAAATTGATGGTTGGCTACATATTTTGGCAAAAAATCATTTAATAATAGTCATGTGTAATTTTGTATGAAATTTATATTTTTAGTGTTTAACATGCAAAATCATTACTCCTTTTGTTTTATTTTAGACGAAATAGTTTGACTTGGTACGGAGTTTACAAAAAATAAATAGATTTTCGAAACTTGTGGCCTTAAAAGTTTAAGGGATAAAAGTTTTGTGGGGCCAAGATATTTGTGTGATTATAAAAGCTTCTCATTAAGGGTAAAATGGATAAAATGAATAATTTAAAGCTGAATTATTTTCAATTGTAGGAATATGTCATTCTTTTTGGAACAAACTAATAAAGAAAAGTGTTTCATGTAAATTGAAACAGAATGAATACTTTTTTTCTTGTAATTAAATTATTCTATTTTTTCTTTTTTTTTTAGTCGTAATATATCCAAACTATTTTAATTTTCTTGAGACAAGATTGACCTGATGTAAAATTGTATCAATCTCAAATTAAGAAGCTGGTTAGCAAAAAAAAGAAGTTAAGAGGTTGAAACAACTGTTACATGAACTCTTAATACTATTTTAAAAGCAATATTTAAACTGCTTAAAGCATGAAAAAATTCACTAAAGATTGATCAAATATCAAATATATAAGGAGTGATTTCAAATCTAAAGATTGATCATACTCTAATAACTTTGCGTATGGCACAATTTAATTTTTTGGATGGTAGTAAAAAAATTGACAGATAGGTCATTTTTGTTGTCGCTTTGTAGAATCGTACATGAGATTTTCGCCTCATACGACTCCTCGTTCAATTTGTATCATGCATGAGTAATAGCTTCTGTATGTTGCAAAAGATAGTAAGGCATGGGCATAAAACGAGGCATTTTACAGATGCCTCGGCGAGGCATAAACCCCGAGATACTGGACGTAAGCCCCATGGGTATTTAATTTTTAATATTTTATAAAATAATATAATCGCAATAAATATTTTTAAATAGGCAAAATTACATAAAAAATTTTAAAAATATAAATAAGTAAAAATATATATATAAATCTGCTCCGTACCTATAAAAAAACTAGTCAAACAATCAATTATACGCTACTTATAAATACAAGTAACTTGAGTTGAAAAGAATAAAATTTTCTACATAAAAGAACAATAAGAATTAGTAACCTGCAATTTGAACCTTAAACTTGCTTTTATGGAGGAGAATAGAGTTTTCTTTGTATTTGCAAAAAAAATAAAAATAATTATTTATTGCTTTTGAGAGATAGTAGCAGACTAGCGGACAAGATAAAAAATTAAAAAAAATCATAAATTAGGGCTTCTAGGAATTAAAAAAAGGTATTGACTTTTAAATTTAATGTCTAGTTCTTTTTTAAACTTTTGAGCAATTACAAGATGACTTTGGAGAATTTTGGCGTTATATTAAGACTTATTCATCAAATTTTATTTTAATTTGAAAAAAGTCTCTGGAGCTTAGGCCTCATGCAAAAAACGCGCCCCAATGTCCAGGGCGTACGCCTCTTGAAACCTTCGCCCCTACCATCGCATTAGGGGATTTTTGGCGCGCCTCGCCCCGGCGCTTGCCCCAAAAATGTCTTTAAAAATACTAGGTCTGGGCAGTGGCAACGTTGGCCATCGCGGTCGTGAGGATGCTTCTACTGTTGCGATGAAGGATTCTTGGGCGATTATAAGTCTCATTAAGGGACTTAAGCTCATTTTGTCACATTTTCTCTTGGCTTGAGCAATTCGGAAACTTTTTGAAGGGCCGTTTTCATCAAGTATCACTAGGTAAATGATTTCTATTTATTGTGAATAAAATATATGGATTATGTGTGGATTTTAATATAAAAATTGGTAACAATTATAGGGGTTCATTGGAAAACCTAAAATCAATAAAAATGGGACTTGACCACGAATTTGAGCATGAAATTAAAAATAAATTATATAATTGAGTTCGTGATGCCATGAATAATATTTATCTTCAAAAATTTCCAAAATCCGGGCACGTGGGCCTCGGTTTGGCTTTTGTTGACTTTTCAAATAGGGTTGGGAATTGATTTTAATAGTTAAATTATAAATTATTGAGTATATTTATTTGTTTGCACGTTCTTTTGGCTAGTTTCGAGTTGGTAAGCATCGATTTGAGGTGTTAATAAAGTGTTGGAGTCGAGTAGTGGACTTAGAAGCAAGGTAAGGCTCTTGCCCAATCTTGTAAGAGGGAATTATTCTCGTAGGTATTCTTTTTGTTATGTGCTGCGTATTATGGATGCTACGTACATACGAGGTAAAAAAACGTATGTGCGTAAGCTAGATTCTTGGATATGTTTGGGTAGACTTAGACTTATATAATGTCTTCACTATATTACTTCAATTAATCTTGCATGCTTGATTACTTGAATTCATAATTGAGATTAAGACTATAATTTACATATTTGACCGAGCTTCTTTACTTAAGTTTTGGTGGGATACTTGATTGTTGAAAAGATTATGCAATCTATTGCATTCATATCCTCGTGTTGTGTTTATATGATCGGTAGTCCCATGATTTCTTGACTCGTACGTACCTTTGCGAGTAGGACTAGTGGCCGGATGAAAGTTTCTCTATTCTTATAGGTCAGGCCATTCGCCTCGGCATTGTTATGAAATATCTTTCCGGGAGCAGGTCGTTCGCCTCGACAATATTATGAGATAGCATATGTGGATCGGTTCGTATGACCTCGGCGGTATTATGTAACACTATTCTTATGGTATCGTGTCGTTCGCCTCGGCAGAATCGTGCGTAATATTTGATAGGGAGTAAGAGAGCATATGGGTTTTCCTTACTTGATATTTGACGTTGTACCTGACGTTGATTATTTTTATTTCATTCGAGGCAGTATGTGGTATATGATGATTATGTAATTATTCTTTGTTGATAAACGCGTTATTTATATTTATTTGATTTGTGTTGCTGCTTCCCATGTTTCATACTTGTCTACTTTTATGTACATTGGTTATATGATCACTAGAGAGTGTTGATGTCGACTCCTCACTACTACTTTTTTGAAGTTTGACTATATACTTAGTGGTTACGCGTTGATTTACATACTCATACTACATTATATATTGATTGTGTAGGTACTGAGACAGGTACATCGGGTGGTCACGCCGGCGCGTAATTGCATCAGCTGGAAACTTAGTGGTGAGCTACTTTTCATGCTTCGACCCGCAATACCTGGAGTCTCCTTCCCCCTATATTTATTTTATTCCATCTATTTTTATTTCAGACAATAGTTATAGTGATTTTGAATATTCTATTAGATATTCGTGTACTAATAACATTGAGTTTGGAAATTTCAGTAGATGTTCATAATTGTATTTGATATTATATTATTCCGCTTTATGTATTTCGTGACTTAGTAAAAAATGAAAGTCATTTATCATAGTTCCTAAATCTATTTCCGCTTTAGTATTTTAAATTCTTGATTCTAAAAAGTGTTATGAATGATTATTTGTGTTGGTGATTTATTGTTGGCTTGCCTAACGATTGCGTTGGGCGCCATCATGGCCTATGGTGGGAATGAGGCCGTGATAGCTTGATATCAGCACACTAGGTTCACATTGATTTCACGAGTCATGAATAGACCTAATAGAGTCTTGAGAATCGTGCAGAGACGTATGGACTTATCTTCGATAGGCTATAAAGTGTTAGAAAACTTCTCTTTCTTCATTTCCTATTGCGTTGTCAATGTTGTCCTAGTCTATATCTTTCTTTTTTTCTCTTAGAGATGGTGAGAGTGATGACATCATCCAGTAGCAGAGGGACTGCACCTCCGCTCGTCACAGATAGAGGCAGAGGCCGAGGGACGGCCAGAGCTCTTCTTGGAGGAAAAGGCATCCCAGAGTTGCCCTTAGGGGTACTGCAAGTGGTGGCGAAGGATTTCATTATCGAGGAGAATGATGAGATACTTGCAGCCAAGCAAGCCCATGTATAGTTCATGACCGCCAAGGCTTTCAACAGGTAATGGGTAGTATGCTATGGTTTATGGACTCTATGACTCAAATCGGATTATTTCTAACGGATCCGGTCATATTTTAGGCGAGAGGGAGCGTACAGACCACTACTGCTTGGGGGGCAGAGCTCAGCCGGTCATAGTGGCCGAAGCATAGACTAGACTGTCTGCGTCCGTCGAGGAGCATAAGTAGCTGGACAGATTTACTAGGCTTCAGCCTCCCCACTTTGGCGGTGAGCCGTTAAAGGACTCGCAGGATTTCATTGATTGTTACAGGGAAAGGCTATATAATTTGGGACTAGTGTAGTCCACAGGGTAAACGTCACTGCTTTTCAACTAGAGGGAAGATGTATCTCAATACAAGAAAGTTGGCTATCGATTCTTTTTCTACTCCTAAAATGATTTCTAGTCTATGAATGAATGTGGTCCTATTAACTTCAATTCGACTTTTTAAAAAATATCATGTACGTTTTATTATTTACAATTGATTTCGTATTCGAATTATTATGTAATTGAATATTTTAGCTTCGTTTTCCTAACTTAAAATTCTGAGCTTACCATATATATATATATATTCTCCTTATTCTTGGATGACCATTAGCTATATTTCAATATCAAAGCTGCAGTACTTAAGAAAGTAAAATTCCTTTTCCTTTTCTCTTTGAGGTCCCAACAACAGTTAAAATCAATAATGAGTTTTAAACACTTCTTACTATAAAAATCTTAGTTAAATTGTTTTATTTGCACGAAATATGTATTAGTAGAGTGTATCTAAATAAATTTACGAAAAAATTATGTTGATGGAAAAAATTCTCAATCTTAAATTGCACATTCATATTAGTTGGAGAAATATAAGTGCAAGTTCGGACTAGTAGGTTTCAGATACTAGATAATTATATGAAAAAGTTGTTGGGAAAAAGAAAAGACATAATCCAACAAAAGAATATGACTTTTTTTTCAAGAAAATAGAGGATATATCACACTACTCCTAATATTTTTTAAATTTTACAATTTAATCACAAAATCTAATTTGTAGATTTTTTAAAATAACTATAAAGATACAGTGAGATCTCTCAAATATGGATTAGTGTATTAGACAACTACATAGAGTAATAATAATCTATATAAAACACGAAGAAAACATGCATTTTTTTCATCAAAGAAAATTTAATCATGACCAAGATACATTATAATATTTAACTGTTAATATTTATTTCTTACCTGGAAATTCAGTTTTACATCTCTAATTTTAGACCATCTAATAAAATTCATAAGTGGGAGAAATAAAAATTCTTGATATCTATTTTGCCAACATTTTGCATATAATCATATCATATCAAAACATTTTAAGTCGCGAAAAAGTTTTATTTATTTTTTCTTGAGATGGGACAAACTCTCTTTTTATTTTCTTAATTGTGATGATCATATAATAATGCCAAATAAAAATTAATATATGAAAAGGCATAATTACTCATACACAATTTCTGATATTCACCGTAAAAAATTATGGTGAATTGTATAAAACTTATTTATTATTAATCAGGGGTCTCAGACGAATAACTCACAACAAATAAAAAAATCAAAAAATTCTAATATTCACGAAGCATAAGTTGTTTTTACTTAAAATTTAACTATATACGGTAACCGTATAAAAATAATTATACAGTCATAAGGTAAGTAAAATAAATTCTACAACAAGCAAACTTACATTTATTGTTTAAAAAAAATATTTTTACAATATCATTATATGCAACTTAAATGCTTAGATATATAATTTTTATTTACAATTTCATTACACGTACTCCTTGTTTTTTATTGGATCTTTTTGAAATGTACTATAATTGCTTTTAGGATATAGTGACATAAACAAATTTTTAATTTAAAACTTTATGATATCGAGAAATCAAAAGACTGACATCAAACAATCTTAAGAAGACCATTCTGCCCCTTCTTGGTATTATTAATCTTTATTCTGTAAAATAATATTCTTTTTTTTTAATTCTTTTTTTTTCTTCGGAAAGGACAAAAGTACATTATCCATTGTTCAAAAAAGAATCACGAAGTTCTCAATACCAGGGCCAGCATATAAATACAGTATTAATTTAAACGTAAATTTCTTTAAAATTTTATCGCATAAAGGTATTATATATAGTATTTACTTAAGAATATTTTTAAAATATCTGAAAAATCATGCTAAAGATACAATTGTTTGACCTCTAAATAGTTTAATCAGTATAAATTTAATTTTTTAAAATAAAATAAGACATAAAAAAATAACATTGAAGAAAGTACATGACTTTTAAAAATTAAATATTTGAAAAATGTATTTGAAAATGTCATTGTTAAAGATAACAAAATAATATAACAAATTCCTACATTATCGACGTGGATTTTTTAAATATAATATTAGTATATTTTAATTTATTATAATAGAGTATTTTCTAAATCACGAGTTACACTTTTATGAATGATTACATATAATTATTCTTAATTCTGATAATGTAATTTGTTTTCAAATAATCCATGTATATAAGTTAAGTCCTTTATAAAATCATAAGTTAACTATACTGAAATTACTCAAAAGGTAAGTAACTAAATATCACAACACATATCAATGGCATTAGTAACCTGATAAGGAAGTAAATTTTTATAGTAGCAGATTACAAAATTGTTATCAAACTGTTACAGTATTCTTATTTGTAGTTTCTGTAATAAGAAAAATGAGATGAAGCAGAAATCTTTCCGAACCCACAAATTACTTGTATTTCCTTAAGGAATTATAACCCTCCCACAGTTGCCAAAGATTATGGGTTACTTCCTCCCAGGATAGAACGGAAATCGTTTCTGTGATAGCGGCAAAACAAATCACAGAACACCAACGAACTCAAAGTAACGTTTGCAAATCACAGCAGGAAGAATACTTACTGATTGAAAACTGGAATAGTATTTTGGAATACGATTGAGAGAGAATTTTTGTTTGATGTTGTGTAAATAATTCTATAAAATTCTGTAACCAAATGAAGTCACAGAAGACGGAATTTATAGACCCCTGAACAGGTGCGAAATCTGTTCGAAGATGACTGTTGGGAATGGAGCTTTTCCAACAGTCATGGAGTTTTCCAACAGTCACATTGTTTAGGAAAGAAGATGACTGTTGGGTGACCGTTAGGGACTGTTTGGAAACCGG
>MCJB01000592.1:205328-225163 GCA_002018475.1 Nicotiana obtusifolia | reverse complement strand
AGTCCCGGCATTTTGCAACCACGTACTCAGCAATTGTTCTCACCCTCTCTCTAATGATTCCCTTCTCCTGTAGCAGCCGTCCTATTTGTTGGTCTTGGGCCTTTAGTACTTGAAGGTCATGACGGCTCTGATTCTGTACTTGTCGCAGGTCCTGTTTCATTTGTGCCGTTAGACCGTAGCAATGCTCCCGGTCTGCCTTAAAGTTCCGAGTTTGCTTTTCAGTCTCACCTTCCAAACCGGTCACTTTTCTTTTCAACTCAGCGATCGTTCCCTCATATTTCTTTTTCATTTGTCGGACGAATTGTGCCCGTCCTTCAGCATTTTCCGCCAACCGCTTTCTAAGTTTTTCTTGTTCTACCTCGGACCTTTCCAGACTGTCTTGACACTCCAATACCTTTTTCCTTAAACCATTGATAAGCTTTGCATCCGCAGGACTTCTTTCTTAGTTTCTAGCGGCCATTTTTATCTGTTGGATTTGAATTTTGAGGGCTTGATTTTCCTGGGCTAGCTTTTCCTTATCCCCCTCATCTGCCGCGGCTTGGACCTCTTTCTCAAACTGGAGATCTCGGACTTGTTTTTCTAGCCTGCTTATGGTAGCCCGATACTCATTTTCCTTGGCTAACCAGTCCCATTGTGCTTGGGACTCTTCAGCAAATGCTTGGAGGTGGGGCCTTTTGGTTGGTCGTTCAGGATCAGATTCCTTTTTATATCATATAATATACCCAGGGGCGACTTCGCCTCGAGACCGGTCTCGAACACAGGTGTTTGTAGGCAAGTACTGGCATTCACTCCAAACCTTCCTAACCACACTTTCCGAGAATTGCCCAGTGGCGCAAATTTCTGTCGCGTGACAGCTAAGATCCTCGTCTTTTGGCACCGTCTGACATCTTCCCAGCTGTCTTAAAACCCGACATGGCGCGTAAGGTTGGATACTTTGGAGGCCCATTAGAAGGAAGTATGGTCTAGCAGCGGACATATAAAGAACTTCTTCGACTATGGTACAGCTGAGAGTCCATTCCACTTGTTCTGCCGTGACATCACGGAGTCGGGCTGTCCATTCATTGACCCCTTCAGGCATGCTGATATGTCCAACTCTGGCCTGAAACCCAGCTATGTAGCTTTTCTCTGCCGATGTATACCTTATATATTCTGGCCGCTGGCATAAGTGTTCGATCATCCACATTTGTAGTAATAGGTTACATCCTTCGAAAAAAAATTTCCCCGCCTTACAAGCTGTGAGGGCTCGGAAGATCTCGGAGATAATCATGGGGGCGAGGACACTCTTTGCCTGAGTGAGCAGTGTACCAACCACCCCGGCTATCCGAATGTCGATGTGCCCATCCTTTCTGGGGAATATTATAAGGCCCAGAAATGCCACCATGAAGGCAAAGCACCTGTGTTCCTCCCACTTAGCGCGATTTTCTCTGCTACAAGTCTTGCTTTCTGGGTCATTAAATCCCCCAACGTGACCATAACGTCGGTAAATAAACTGTAGGGTAGCATAGCCGTTTACCAAATCCGGGTTGTGGATCCCCCGACTTATTTTCATCATATCCAAGAATTTTTGGGGGGTGACTGCTCTCGGGGCGATTAAATATCCATGCCTAAGTGGGGTTTCATTCTTCCCAATGTACCCGGTCACCTCTTCCAGGGTCGATGTCAATTCGAAATCTGAAAAATGGAAGACATTGTGGGTCGGGTCCCAAAAAGTAGTTAGGGCTCTTACAATGTCTCCCCTAGGCCTAAACATTAACAGATCCGGAAGGCCGCCCAGGTGGCGCCTTACTGTGTTTTGTCCTGATTTGTTTAAGTCATTCCACCACATACGCAGCTCCAATGGGATCTTGGTTACCATTTCCATTTTTCAATTGTGCTCGTTCTGCACATTTAAAGTGATAAAAAAAATATCAGTGAAAAAGGACAAAAGTTTTACACACTTTTAATTAAACGGCTATTGCCGCCAATACAGCCCTCCAGCACTTCGAATGAGAAGATTTTAGGGCTGTGTTTGCTAAATAGCCAAAAAATTAAAAATAGGTGGACGTTTTTGTGAAACAGCCTTCCGGCGCCCTTTTGAAGGCATTCGGCTATTTATGAAAAAGCGACGACCTAAGCATTTTGAATTTTTTGTTTTAACAGAAAAATACTCGAAGCAAAAATATTTCTGGATTTTTTTTAAATATTTTTTTTTTACTCTTTTTTTTTAAACATATATATTAAAAAAAAAAAGAACTGATTATTATTTTTTTTTTTGCAATTTTAAAAGTGAAAGAAAAATATTTCTAAATTTAAAAAAAATTCGGTTCCTTTCTAGAAAAACAAAGTAATTTGGACATTGATTTCTAGAAAGGTTTATTTTTCTAAAAACAATTCGGCAGCATTTCGCCTTATTTTAGACCCCAGCATTTTGCACAGACAAAAACCTAACTGTAGATGCAATCATTTGAACGGATTAAGGCATAATAACTATACATTGCCTAAAAGAAAAAGGAAGTCCTTACTAGAGTGGGTAAAGGACTGCTTTAATTTCTTTCCCAGATGCGAAATAGACAGAACAATGGGTTGAAGATGCCAATAATCAACATTCAGATTTACATTAAATGTAAAGGTATTAACAGACTACTGCTTAACGGAATTTCAGCAACAGAAAAGGGCTATCAACAGTTTTCATTCGACTTCGAAACAGAAACGACATCGAACATATTAATAATAGCAAAGCAAACGCTGATAGTATACCTATGGCCTTGAAACAGAAAACAATATCAAACATGCCAACGACGATGAAGCAGCTATGTAACAGTCGGCATATGGCTTCGGAAAACAGAATTTTAATCAAATGTAGATATAGGCACAGATGACTCTTTAAACACATAGAACTAGATTTTAGAATATAACTTCAATTCCATCATTGAACAGCACACGCAAGGAGTTAAACTTGTATAACTATATGAACTATCAAAACGAAAACAACCATAGAATGTTTGAACAAAATTGAAATCACAAGGATATTTGTGCGTACCTAAAATTCGAAATAAACTTGACTACAAGTCAGCAGCAGCAGTCAACAACCACGATAACAGCTTCTTGTTCTAACTCTGAAAAATCAGTCGATGATTTAGCTTGATTATGTTATGCACTCTGTTTCTGTTGTTCAATTTCTTTTCAAACTCCCACCTCTGTTTGTTTTTCACTCTCCTCTTTTCCTTCTAATTCCTTTCCTCAAACCTCTTACTCGAGAAAAACTCTGTTTTTCAGCCTCCAAAAAAAAGCCCCTTCTCTGTAAAACAGCCTCCCTTTTATACCACCGATCTGATCCCCTTTTTTTTAGATTTTTATTTTAGATTTCTTTTATTCCTTTTCTGTTAGCCATTCCCCTCACGCCCAAAATTCCTTTTACCTCTTAACCGATTTGATTCCTTCCCACGTGACTCCTCAACAAACCAAAACCGAAATCTGTTATCAACCTACCCAAATTCCCTTTTACCCCCAAAGTTTTAATTAGTTTGTTTAACACTTATCCACCTAAGACCTTCTAGACACTTCCATATACCCACGAATCGGACTGACCCTGGCCCAAAACACTCGCCCAAATTATTATCGGACCAAGTCTTTGGGCCTAACCGGCCACAGAATCAATTGACAAATTCGACCCCCTAAAATTAGACTTAAGATCTTTATAGAAAAGGGGAAGAAACAGAAAACTCATGACAAAGAACTAAAGAACGAAGTACCTCGATCTGCAAACTCCTTCAAGCTTTCGATTTTTAAGTTAAAATTAACTTTAACCATGTGTTCTTGTTAAGAACACATGGCTAAAGTTGTTTTATACTCAAAATCGGCTTTAAATCAGCTTTTTGCATGTTAGGCTCTTTTCGATTTTGTCTTGTATAGATCTGATTTTAGGATTTTTGGTGACATTGGGATGTTGATTGGGAGTGAGGGAATGGTGGAGGTGGTTTTTTATCGGGTTCTGATGGGGGAAGTGGCCGGAATTGGTGATGGGAATGGGGGCCATGTGGTTGAGAAGTGGCTAAGGTTGAAAGAGTGTTTGGAACTGGAGTCAGAGGGGTTTGGGGCGGAAGTGAGGAGTAGTTAGGGTTAGATTTTAAGACATATATATATCAGGGGTAAGTTAGTTCCTGGCCATTGATTTGCCAAGATCAACGGCCCGGATCGTGGGGAAGCAATGGGGCAATTGGACCGGTCCGGTTGGTGTGATTGGGCCTCTATTCAATTTCGATTTTAGTCTGGGCTGGTTTAATTTCCAGCCCAGTCCGATTTCTTCCTCTTTAAATTGATGGCTGATTTTAAATTGCTTCTTTTATTAATAACTAGATTACTTAGTAATTAAATTCCTAATCTACCAAAATGTGAAGTTAGGCTAAAATAACTATTTATAAAAAAATTAAGATAGTACTATATTCTAGGAATTAAACAATGGACTAATAAAGTATATAGTAAACTATTTTTTATGATTTTCCACCTTTATAAAACAACTAATTACTAACTTAACCCTAAGAATGTAAAACAAATACTAAATGCCATGCATAATATTTTTTTAGTATTTTCATGAATTAATTAATTAACAACTGAGTGATTAAATACCTAATAAAATCCTAAAATGATTAATACTTAATTAAAAATTATTTAAAGATTTTTATAAAGGTAATTTGGGTGCGGTAAAAATCACGTGCTCACACTACACCTCCTTCCCTAAATGCTATGTCCCCTCTCTGATGTAAGACAAGGAATACAACTCCTCTCGTCCTTGAATTTACTCATCGCTTTTCTGGTATTAGTTGTCTGAATTGGTAAATTTTCTTCCCAGTTTCAGTTTTTTTTTTTTTTGTTTTAGCTGATAGAGTTCTCTTCCTTTTTCATTTGAATGTTTTGTGATTGTTTCAGCTTTAACTAAAGCTTAAATGGGGTCCTGGTGGTATTGACAATGTTATGACATGGAAGTTCTACTGCTTCTTAGGTTGTTTGTGGTGGACATAGTATTGCCGTCTTTAAAATTTGATTGTTGTCGGATAGAGGCCTACTCTGATAGAATTTGGCATTTATATAAACTAGTGGATCCACTCTTTTGTTTTCACTCCTCCAGTCTACCATTTGCTCCCCGTAACAAAAAAAACACAGATTGTACTGTAATGAGAAACTCAGAGCTTTTCGCTTGATAAATTTTCTAATCAACCACATTGTACTTTAGAAAGAGAAAAGAATGTGAAATCTTGTTTACACTTTTACTTGGTGGTTCACTTGGTGATTGTATTCGAGTTGGAAATGTGGAGAACTGGATAGCCTTCTATTTAGATCTTATCTAGTGGCTTATAGTCCTTCTGCACTATATGCTTCGGTCTATATTTTCGGTATCTCAATTGGTTCAGTTCCGACATCAAGTGATCATAGTAGATCTAACTTATACTCTGAGTGGTGGACAGTCTTTATTCTGTATTGTGCTTTGCTGCAAGTAGATTCTCTTTGTCTTTCACTATATTTCTTTAGGAAAAATTTGTGCTGTAGGATATGACTGACGGAGAAGTAGCAAACACTTTATATATGTAATGAGCATATTCACTTTTTAAGAAGTGAATCTTTTTTGTTTGGTTACAACAAGTCAGAACATTGGGCTTTGTTACTTCTCATACATATCTTAGTTCAATGTCGCATGTTATCTTCTGGAAAGATGTGTGAATCTGATGATAAGTTAACATGTACTCTTTTGTCACTCGTGCATTCTTTACATCCTTTGGAGCTGTGCTGCGGTGTCTTTCCAATTCTAATTCGATAACTCATCTTGCTTTTGCATTCACGGTACATTAACGTACGTGTTTTTGTAATTTGTGTAGCTTATCTTTTCTTGAGGACCAAAAAGAAAGATGTGGGAACTGAGGCAGGAGAAGTGGTTGATAGTCCTAGTAATTCAGTTTGATCAGCAGCTGCTATTACTGCAGCACCTTCTGTGCAGCCTGCTATTGTTCATGAACCAATTTCAGGAGAACAACAGCGTGAAATATTTAAGTGGATATTGGAAGAAAAGAGAAAACTTCAGCCAAAAGATCCAGAGGAGAGGCGCATTGATGATGAGAAAGCCATTCTCAAGCAGTTTATTCGAGCCAAGTCCATTCCAAGTTTTTAAAGACAGACCCTTCACGACTTTGATACTAGTAGCGTTGGATTGATTGAGGTTGGATTTTCCCTTTTTCGTTTTTACTGCAAAGACGGCGCTGAAGAATCAGTTTGCTTGGATATGAGTAGACATAGGATGTATCTGAATCTCTGGCTTTTGTAAGAAAACTGTAAATAGAGGTGCTTTTCTTCTTTATATTAATACGAATCGAATATAGCACAAGTGTGAGTAAGTTATAATCTCATAATCATTTTTACTCTATCTTGTATTGTTCTATTCATTGAATGTTGCTCCACTAATTAGAGGAGGACATGGCGAAACATAAGATAGTAGTCAACTTTCTTTTGACATGTGAAGCTTGTTCTAAACCATCGAAACAATACGGTGCTATAATATTATGTCTCTCCAAGTAAAACTGAAATGGAAATGGCTTTATAGCACCAAACATTTGAGCTAGCTTAGACTAGTATCAATAGTCTTCTCTGGATCCAATTTACTTATGCAGTATAATGACCAGAAGGTCACGCGTTCAAGCCATGGAAACAGCCTCTTGCAGAAATGTAGGGTAAGACTGCGTACAATAGATCCTTGTGGTCCGGCCCTTCCCCGGACCCTGCGCATAGCGGGAGCTTAGTGCACCGGGCTGCCCTAGTATAATGCCATTAGTTGAGCCAAAGCCTGTTCTCTTCCGCTATGGTTTGATTCGCTCTCGGTGCTTTTAGGACATGCTCGGTTGGGGAAAACTTCACCTACACTTAATGTTTGTACTAATTTAATAAGTATATAATTTTTGTGTTTTAAATAAACTTTAATCTTTCCATGCGAGGGTTGAGAGAAGGGCCACACTCTAGGAGGTGTGATGTAGAAGGGCTACCCTAACGCAAGCATGACTGCACTTGTATCTTCTTAAAAGAAAGTGAACTTTTGCTATAAGTTCCTGGGTGTAACTTTTTATATTGAATGGTGCTAAGAAAACAATTAAGAATTTTAGCACAGGTAGTAACTAAGTGATACATTTAGGACCAATCAAGAAGGCCGATGGCGTGAGAAAATATTTAGCAATTGGGGCACGAGAACAATTTCTTGTAAGCTTGGCGTTTGTAAAAATGTAAGTTTGTTGTCTTAAATCCATCACAGACGAGTGAGGATTGCTCTACTGGTAGAACAACCGCTCCTCTAAGGTCTGATTCGAGTCACAGAGGAAGAAAAAACTGTGACCACCGTTAATGTGCCTATGGTGGACTAAACGGAAATGCAAACATTAGTGAGAATTCAATGCCTCAAAAAGCTAACTGTAAGGGGTCGAGCTCGGATCGCTTGCGTAGGGAAAATCGGGTTCGAATTTATACGGCTGGTGTCGATTAGAATTGCTGCTCGATAGATCGGGGTCGAGGCATCAAGGAACGAAGGTCGAGACCGGGCGTCATCGAATCGGAACTCGAAGCTATAATATCTGAGGTGAGATCGTTGAGGTTGATTAGGGTAAAATGCCCTAGGGTAAAATTATCAGATTTGCGTAACAGAATGACCAGAAATCCCGTGATACGTAAGTATCTCGGCGGAAATCACAGCGGAAATCAGCAAGGACGTTGAAATCAGTAAATCAAGGGATATTTTACCTTGTAAATAGATTTTTTACCTTGTATAAGAATCATTCCCCTTCCTATATAAAGGGGGAGCGTAATTGTAAAAGGCATCTCAGCAACAACTACCAATATACAGAAAAGTAATCTGCTCTAGTTATCTCTTTATTCATTTGGTTCATATTTGTCCATCTTAAAGAAATCAATTAAGGTCAAGCTATTCTGAACTTGTGGTTTGCATTCTTTCTCAATTTATTTACTAAATTTAGTCTTTACTTTATTATCCCTTATTTGTATCAAACCAAGTCACGTGTCCATAAAACCACGTACAAATTTAATTGTTATCCGAAGCCAAGGGTAAACAGTTTGGCGCCCACCATGGGGCTAAGGATAATAGTGAGCGTTTGATACAGTTTTCTGTCACACAAATTATTTTACACTTGTTCTATGAAGTATCTTTGATTTCAGGTTACAGTACAATCATGTCACATTCACAATATGTGCCTCTGCACGTCGATGACGAATTTGATCATCAGGGTGAAAACAACAACGTAGCACCTGGTGATGAAGTTCCGGTCGATGCTAATTCAAAAATGGCGGTCGATGTAAATCGAACTACCGATCCATCAAACAACGTTCGTAGAGAACACCGATCAACAACTCAAGGACCCCAAAACGACGAAGGGGACGGGATCAACCTCAGAATGATCTTTAACATGTTGCAAGCCCAGCAAGCAGCTACTGCACAACTGCAAAATTGAAGCCAAATATCTAACAAGGTAGAGATTGGCCCTTCTCGGGGAACCATTCCCAAGAATGAACCAATCGCAGAGGAACCGAACGAAGGCGGTTCGAGGACAAACTCCGAGATCATGAAGATGCTCGAGGAACTAACCAGACGAGTCGAGTCTGGCAAAAGGAAGATCGAGGCCAACGACAAAAAGGTGGAGACATATAATTCGAGGGTGGATCAAATCACAGGAGCACCCCCGATATTGGAAGGCTTGGATTCCAAAAAGTTTGTGCAGAAACCCTTCCCGTCAAGCGCCGCTCCAAAACCCATACCAAAGAAATTTCGCATACCGGAAATTCTCAAGTACAACGGGACAACCGATTCAAATGAGCACGTGACAGCATACACATGCGCCATAAAGGGAAATGACTTAGAAGACAACGAGATCGAGTCCGTTCTTTTGAAAAAGTTCAGAGAAACCTTGTCAAAGGGGGCCATGACTTGGTATCACAACTTACCCCCTAATTCCATCGATTCCTTTGCCATACTTGCAGATTCCTTCGTAAAAGCACATGCAGGCGCTATCAAAGTGGAGACGTGGAAGTCGGACCTGTTCAAAGTCAGGCAAAAGGATAATGAGATGCTCAGGGAATTTGTATCTCGTTTTCAGATGGAACGGATGGACCTGCCACCGGTCACTGACGATTGGGCCGTACAAGCCTCCACAAGGGCTCAACGCTCGAAGTTCAACGGCTTCGCAGCAACTTAAACAGAACTTGATTGAATATCCGGCAGTCACATGGGCGGATATACACAACCGATACCAGTCAAAGATCATAGACGAGGATGACCAACTTGGAGGCCCTTCGGGATTATTTACCCCATCAAAACTCATGATAGGGTTCGAAGGGATATTTATCGGGAACCGAGATTGAGCAAAGATCGGCATCGACCATATCCTGGGGACAGGAAAGTCACTCCAGCAAGGCAGGACTCCCCGAGACGCGAAAGAAGGAACGATCATAGTCGGAATAACTGAGGACCCATGATGAGAAGCAACTTCGAAAGAATCACCGGTCATCGAGAAGCACCGCGGCTATCGGAGTACAACTTCAACGTCGATGCGGCTACTCTTGTGTCGGCTATCGGTTGTATCAAGGACACTAAGTGGCCTCGACCGCTGCAATCGGACCCTGCCCAAAGAGACCCCAATTTAATATACAAATATCATGGTACACACGGGCACAGGACAGAAGACTGTCGATAGCTAAGAGAGGAGGTGGCACGGTTGCTCGAAAATGGGCATCTTCGAGAGTTTTTGATAAACCGAGCCAAAAATCATTATGGGACAGGAATAAGCAAGTGAACCAGGAGGAGCCATAGCACACAATTAATATGATCATCGGCGGAGTAGATGCGCCCCAAGGTCCGATACTAAAGCGCACTAAGATAACCATCACCCGGGAAAAGCGCACTCGGGATTAGGCGATGGAGGGAATCTTACATTTCAGCGAAGAAGATGCAGAAGAAATTATGCAACCTCACAAGGATGCTTTAGTAATATCGGTGCTTGTACACAGGACTAAGGTAAAGCGCGTACTGGTCGATCCTGGTAGTTCGGCCAACATAATCCGATCATGGGTTATAAAACAACTCGGGCTGACAGATCGAGTTGTCCCTACAGTCCGGGTACTCAATGGATTCAACATAGCGTTCGCAACGACCAAGGGAGAAATAACACTGCCGATAAACACTGCCGGTACCATTTGAGAGACAAAATTCTGCATCATTGATGGAGACATGAGGTACAACGCCCTGTTCGGGAGACCTTGTATGAGGGCAGTACCTTCGACGCCACACCAAGTGCTGAAATTCCCATCGTCCGATGGGATTATATCAGTTTACGGGGAGCTACCGGCTGCGAAAGAGATTTTTGCAGTAGAAGAAGCAATACCGGTACCAGCAGCTCCTTCGCAAAAGGTCAAATAGCAATCACAGGTATCACCCTCGATAAACGAAGGTGAACTGGTGCATCTCGAAGATGACAGCTACGGCGTCCCCAGGTCATTCGTCAGTCCCGATGAATCTGATGCAACCAAATCGACGATTGAAGAACTCGAGCAAGTTTCGCTCCGAGAAGACTCGCCAGATCGAAAGGTATACCTAGGCTCGGGCTTAAGTTCCGAGCTCAGGACAAAACTTATACAATTTCTTATAGCTAACGAAGATTCCTTCGCTTAGTCCCATCTCGACATAACAAGTATACCACCGGAGATAATGACCCACAAGCTAAGCATCGATCCGAGATTCCGGCCGGTCAAGCAAAAAAGGAGGCCTCGATCCGAAATCAAACAAGCGTTCATCAAGGATGAGGTAACTAAGCTTTTAAAAATAGGGTCCATTCGGGAAGTTAAATACCCAAAATGGTTAGCAAACGTAGTAGTAGTCCCTAAAAAGGGGAATAAATTAAGAATTGTACATAGATTATAAGGATTTAAACAAGGCGTGCCCTAAAGATTCTTTTCCTTTATCCAACATAGATCGCATGATCGATGCTACCGCTGGCCATGAGACCCTTAGCTTTCTCGATGCATATTCAGGCTATAACCAAATTCGAATGGACCCGGATGACCAGGAAAAGACATCCTTCATCACTAAGTATGGTACATACTGTTATAACGTGATGCCATTCGGGTTAAAGAATGCGGGATCCACTTACCAATGCCTAGTAAACCAAATGTTCGAAAAATAACTAGGAAAAACAATGGAGGTTTATATTGATGATATGTTAGTTAAGTCCCTGCGACCAGAGGACCATTTGAGCCATTTGCAGGAAACATTTGACGTGCTGAGACGGTACAACATGAAGCTGAACCTGGAGAAATACGCATTTGGTGTGGGCTCAGGCAAATTCCTCGATTTCATGGTCTCGAATCGAGGAATAGAAATCAACCCCGAGAAGATCAAAGCTATCGAAGACATTACAATCGTAGATAATGTAAAGGTCGTGCAAAAGCTCACAGGCCGGATAGCCGCTTTGGGCCGATTTATTTCGAGATCATCCGACAAGAGTCACCGATTTTTCAACCTGCTGAAAAAGAAGAACAACTTCTCGTGGACTCCGGAGTGTCAACGCGCGTTAGAAGAACTTAAGAGGTACCTTTCTAGCCCACCTTTGCTGCATACGCCGAAAATAGGGGAGCGACTGTACATCTACCTTGCCGTCTCGGAAGTAGCGGTAAGTGGGGTCCTGGTTCGAGAAGAACAAGGTATGCAATTTTCTATTTATTACGTTAGCAGAACATTAGGTGAGGCAGAAATTAGATACCCTCATTTAGAAAAATTGGCACTCGCTTTATTGAGTGCCTCCAGGAAACTGAAACCCTACTTCCAATGCCATCCTATATGCGTCGTAACGACCTACCCGTTGAGAAACATCAAATGCATAAGTCCGAGCTATCCGGCCGATTGGCCAAATGGGCTATCGAAGTAAGCGGGTATGATGTTGAGTATCAGCCCCGAACTGTGATTAAGTCTCAAGTTTTGGCGGATTTCGTTGCCGATTTTGCGCCGTTGCTGATACCCGAGGTCGAAAGAGAACTAATGACCAAATCGGGGACTCCTTCGGGAGTGTGGACCCTGTTCACAGACGGCGCCTCGAATGCGAAGGGATCGGGGCTTGGTATCGTGCTAAAGCCCCCGACTGGGAATACGATTCGACAGTCTATCAAGGCTGTAAAATTAACTAACAACGAAGCGGAGTATGAAGCTATGATTGCAGGTTTATAACTAGCCAAAAGCCTGGGAGCGGAGATAATCTAAGCCAAGTGCGATTCCCTCCTTGTGGTGAATCAAGCTAACAGAACTTTCGAAGTCAGGGAAGGACGAACACAGAGGTACTTACAATCTTCAAGTCACGCTGCATAGGTTTAAAGAATGGACCTTGCAACACATACCTCGAGAGCAAAACAGTGAGGCCGATGCCTTCGCCAATTTGGGATCATCGGTCGAAGATGACGAGATCGAATCCGAAAAGGTCGTACAGCTCTTGAGGTCGGTAGTGGAGGAAGGCCACGCCGAAATCAATTCAACAAGTCTGACCTGGGATTGAAGGAATAAGCATATAGAGTATCTCAGCTCCGGTAAGCTCCCCTCGGACCCAAAAGAATTGAGAACATTGCGCACAAAGGCATCTCGGTTCTGTTTATCCGATGACGAAACCTTATTTAGAAGGACGTTCGGTGGCCCCCTCGCGATATGTCTGGGACCGGGTGACACCGAATATATTTTAAGGGAAATACACGAATGCACATACGGGAATCATTCCGGCATCGAATTCCTGGTCCGAAAAATAATCCGAGCCGGCTATTATTGGATCGATATGGAAAAAGACGCAAAGGAGTTCGTTCGCAAGTGTAACGAGTGCCAAAGACACGCACTGATGATCCACCAGCCTGGGGAGACGTTGCATTCGGTCTTGTCGCCGTGGCCGTTCATGAAATAGGGAATGGACATCGTCGGCCCTCTCCCCTCACGCCAGGTAAGGCTCAATTCATTCTTTTTATGACTGACTATTTCTCCAAATGGGTTGAAGCGCAGGCATACGAGAAGGTTAGGGAAAAGGAAGTGATCAATTTCATTTGGGATCACATCGTATGTCGATTTGGGATGCCATCAAAGATCGTGTGCGATAATGGGAAGCAATTCATCGGCAGCAAAGTGACGAAGTTCTTCGAAGATAACAAGATCAAAAGGTTCCTATCGACGCCCTATCACCCCAGCAGCAATAGACAAGCATCGACCAACAAAACCATACTTTGAAATCTCAAAAAGAGGTTAACTGACGCAAAGGGGAAGTGGAAAGAGATATTGCCTGAAGTCCTATGGGCGTATCGCACAACCAAGAAAGCCAGCACCGGAGCCACCCCCTTTTCCCTAGTGTTCGGTGCTGAAGCTTTGATACCGGCCGAAGTAGGCGAACCGAGTATCAGGTTCCGCTATGCAACCGAGGAATCAAATCGCGAGGCTATGAATACCAATTTGGAATTATTGGATGAAAGAAGGGAAGCAGCCCTTGTTCGATTGGCCGCCCAAAAGCAAAAGATTGAAAGGTACTACAACAGGAGAACCCATTTTCGACATTTCAACATCGGAGACCTAGTGCTCAGAAAAATCACACTCAATACTCGAGACCCAAACAAAGGGAAGTTAGGGCCGAACTGGGAAGGGCCTTACTCTATCATAAAGATCACCGGAAAGGGATCATGCAAGCTTGGAACAATGGATGGCAAACAGCTGCCGAACAACCACTTGAAACGATACTATTGTTGAGGTATGATCTTTCATTCTTCGTTTGTTTGTTTTATGTTACTAACACTTGCAGGTATCAAGTAAAGTAACCTCGAGCCGAAAAGCACAGGACATTAGGACTGAAAGCACGCGTTGCACTCTTTTTTCCTTCGACCGGTTTTGCCCCAAATTGGATTTTACCGCAAGGTTTTTAACGAGGCAACCAGAAAACGTGCTAACTTAGATTTGAAGACTGTTCGCATATCGAAGACAACAATGTTCGGTGCTAAACTTCAATCGACCTTAAATATCAGAAGACTGCTTAGCTACTTCAATTCGGGGGAACTTCTCATAGATCATTAGAAATCAATGTAAGGCTCAAACGGTCAAAAGAACCGTACCCAAATAGATTGATCTGTCCCATAAGCAAATTGTACAAGCACTTGAATGCTAATAAAAGTTCTTTTGTACCATATCCTGTCTCGGAGCCCAAGGGCCATTTCGATTTTTTTTGTTCGGTCAAAAAACTAACATTGCTCAGAGTTTTATCCGGAAATCAAATTTAATCAAAGGGGATAAGACCTACTAAGGCAAACCCCGATTTCTTAAAAGGCCAAGGCCGTACTGAGTAGATGAAACTCAAAAGGGAAATAAGACCTACTAAGGCAAACCCCGATTTCTTAAAAGGCCAAGGCCGTACTGAGTAGATGAAACTCAAAAGGGAAATAAGACCTGTTAAGGCAAACCCCAATTTCTTAAAAGGCTAAGGCCGTAACGAGTTAATGAAACTCGAAAGGGAGTAAGACCTGTTAAGGCAAACCCCGATTTTTTAAAAGGCTACGGCCGTATCGGGTTAATGAAACTCGAAGGGGAGTAAGACCTATTAAGGTCAACCCCAGACCTTTTTGAGGCTAAGGCCCTACCAAATCGATCGAAGAGAGGGAAATTCTACTACGACATATCCTAAAATTAGCTAAGTCTAAACTAAGCCTGCAGAACAGAAAATTCACCAAGTTGAACCATCGGTTCTAGTATAGGGAATCGAAATAAATCAGCAAGGAATGGAAAGAAAAGAAGACTTTTATATATATATATATATGAACAAAATATGTTTATAGAAGTGGGGACTTCATTACGAAAAAATATATATATATATATATATTACAAAATAGGCGCTTTATTTAGAATTCTCGGAGTCTTCTTCTTCTTCTTCTGGGAAGGCTTGTTTTCTGGCTTCGGCTTCGATCCTTTTGGCATCGCCGATCTCGGTTGATAGATCGAAGCCCCGAGCTTGTATCTCCTCAACGACAGATAGGCAGGTTTGACACTTGGTATATTCGACCAAAATCTTCGATTGATCTTGAGCAGCCTCAGCATCGGCCCTGTATTGGGCCACTAACTCATCGGCCTCAGCCTTGGATACAGCAACCTCCGATTTTGCCATTTGCAGCTCGTTGACGAAAATTTCACGATCTGAAGTGAGCGCGTTGACCTGGGATTAAAGCACATCAGTGCTCTTAGTCAGAGCCACGATTTTCTCTTTTACCTCCGATAATTGATTTTTCGATGAAACCATTTGAGCTTGGAGGGCCTCCTTTTCCGAAGTCAGCATATCGATCTTGGTTCTCCATTCATCGATTTCTGCTTTGGCCTCACTTGCCTCAAATCGGAATCGGTTTATTTGGTCGAGCTGCTGTCCCGTCTGATTGATTAAGTCAGAATTTTCTCTATGCACAAAGTCTAGTTCGATCCGAAGGGTCGACATCTCCCCTTCGAGCCGCTCACGACGGGCCGATTCTTCCCGTTGTCGAAGAAAAGCCTCATGATGAAGCACCGAGGCCTACAAGTACAAGGGAAAATATGACAATTAGTCGAAGTTTAAAATGCAAAATGGCGAACACCAGATAAGGTTTATTAGAAACTTACCTTATTTAATGCTTGTTGAGCCTTATTGAACAAGCAAGGTACATCCATCTCGTCCATCGCGGCCTGATCTTCTTCGGTTACCAAACAACGAAGATAACTAGCCACCCCCACAGGCGCAGAAAGGGCCCTAGCATCTTCGGGAATGGCAAACCTTATTATCTGCTTTCGATCAGGATCTGAACTCGGAGCAGGAAATCTATCGACCAGCTTTGGACCGAAAAATGCCTTGCTCGTTCCGGTGGAGGGACTCTTCCTTGGTACTTCTATATTACTGAGCCCAAAAGTATCCGTCGATTCCACGCCATCGAAGAAACCTTGGAAAGGGCCTTCCGATATATGGCTTTTGCTCGGGGAGTGTTCTTTTGCGGCTCGGGCCTCGTTAAAGGTTGACTCCGAGAAAGAAGGGGAGTCCATTGTTTCTATGGGGCCCAAGATTCCTTGCGTCGCCTCTCTCTCATCGGCGGAAGCCCCAGTTCTCGCCCCTATTTCGGGGCCCTTGACTCGATGAAGATGTGTTTCGTCGGCCCTCTGCTCGGGGATTGCCCGAGATGGCTCGCTGCCCAAAAATTCAAGGTCTTCGTCTTCCTCGGACTCGTCTATCAATCGATAAGTTGAGTCCAAGATCTTGGGCTTACGAGCTATCCTTTTCCTCAGCCTCTTCCTCTCGAGCCCAGAAGAACTGGGGACTTCTTTCCTCTTTTTCTCCTGCTCTGAGGTAGGGGGATGGTAGGGAACCTCACTATCAGGGAACGCTGGCCTCAATTCAACGTCCTTTGATAGACTTGCAAATGAAGAATGAAGCAAATTATAAATCAACAACATTATCGATATTATAAGGCGCATAATTGAAACGTTATCGGTCTCACCATGAATTTTGGCCTCCCATCGGCCCTTTAATATCTCGCGTCAGGCACGCTCCGAATAGGTCCTTTGAGACACCACTTTCTCAACCCATTCTTTCAGGTGCATAATCGTAGTCGGCGTTCGAGAAATAGCTACACCATGTGAAATTGGTTAGTGAGATAACGAAGGAAAAACATCGGACAAATTGAAATAGGAGGATAGCACTTATGGTTCATGTTCCACTTCTCAAGGAACGACATGTCTTCGGCCGGAATCAGGTCCGATGTCTTTATCCGGACAAATCGGCTCATCCAACCTCGATCCCTATCCTCAAAAATGCTCGAGAAGGGGACTTTGCTTGCCCGGCGAGCAAGTTTTATTAATCCCCCTCGGAAAATTCGGGGACTATATAGCCGTAAGAGATGATCGAGGGTGAAAGGGTGCCCGTCGATCTTGCTTACAAAAAAGCGGAAGAGAATGACTATTCTCCATAAAAAGGGCTGAATCTGACCCAGTGTTACTTCATACCTTTTGCAAAAGGCAACGATAATGGGGTCCAAAGGGCCCAACGTGAAGGGATAGGTGTAAACGCTCAAGTAGCCCTCCACGTGGGTGGTGATCGCCTCTTTTGGTGCGGGAACCACCACGCACTTATCAACCCAATTGCAATCTTCTTTCACTCTGTCGATAATTTTGTTCGTAATCGAACAAATGTATCTAGTGACAGGTTCACCCCGGCCCGATACAGAAGAAACCTTCTCTACCTTAAAATCGGTATCGATTGAACACCCAGTCGGTACGAACACTTTTGTGACGACCCGGCTAGTCATCTCGTGAGTTACTGCTCCGTTCTCCCCGTTTCTACTTTATTATGATTCGCTATCCGTATTTTATGTAATCACGTTGAATGGTTTGCGTTCGGAGTAGATTTGGTAAGAAATGAGACACTTAGTCTCTTTCAAGAAGGTTTAAGTTGTAAAAAGTCAACCGGATGTTGACTTATGAGTTAGAGGGCTCGGATGTGAATTCCGACGATTCGATTAGTTTTGGGAGATGATTTATGACTTAGGAGTGTGATCGGAATTGGTTTTGGAGGTTCCGTGTAGAATTAGGCTTGAATTTGTGAAGTTAGTATTTTGGCGATTTCTGGTTGTTAGGCGAAATTTTGATCCGAGGGTCGGAATTGAATTTCGAGAGTTGCTATAGCTTCGCATAGTTATTTCGGACTTAGGCGTATGTCCGGATTTGAAATTGGAAGTCCGTAGGACAATTCAACGCATTTTGGCGAATGTTGGAAAATGAAAGATTTTTGGAAAGTTTGACCGAGGAGTTGACTTTTTGATATCGGGGTCGAAATCCAGTTCTGAAAATCTTTATAGGTCCGTTATGTCATTTATGACTTGTGTGCAAAATTTGAGGTCAATCGGACTCGATTTGATAGGTTTCGGCATCGAATGTAGAAGTTGAAATTTATTAGTTTCATTAGGTTTGAATTGGGGGTATGATTCGTGTTTTTAGCATTGTTGAATGTGATTTAAGACCTCGACTAAGTTCATAATATATTTTAGGACTTGTTGGTATATCCGAACGGGTCCCGAATGGCTCGGGTGAGTTTTGGGTGGTTAAACGGACTATTTCATCTTTAGAAAAAAATGAAAAAAATTGCAAAAAAAAAAATTGCAGAAAACTGGTGCGAGTAGTCCAGTTTGGAAGCTCATATCTTGTAATCTATAGGAATCAGAAAAATTGTAAAATATGAAAGTCGTAGCCCTTTGAATCTAGTTTCCAATAAGATAAACCATCCATCATTTGGACATATATACAGAATGTTACGATAGATTAAAGTTGGCTGGTACTGCTGTTTTCCAGGCAGTGTTGATGGCAGAAATTTTTGCTGCACAGGACCGACTTTGGAAGCTTATATCTCGTAATCTGTAAGGAATTTGGAGATGATCCAAAAATAAAAGTTGTATCCCTTCGAATCTAGTTTCCAAAAAGATAAACCATCAATCATTTGGACATATATACAGAAAGTTACGATAGATTAAAGTTGGCTGGTACTGCTGTTTTTCAGACAGTGTTGATGGCAGAAATTTAAGGACCGAAAATGGTCATTTTCTTCATTTCGTTTTGGATTTTTGGAGCACGGTTCTTGGGCAATTTTTGAGGATTTCTTCATAGCTTCGACTGGGTAAGTGTTCTACATCCAAAAGTGACTATATTTCATAAATCCATGGTCATATTCATCGTTTGATTCGAGTTTTGATGAAAGAAATCAGAATTTTTGTAAAATCTTTCAAAAATGAAAATTTAAGATTTGGAGGTTGATTCATTATCGGAATTTGGTAAATTTGGTATGGTTGAACTCGTATCGGAATAGGTATTCAGATTTTGTAACTTTTGTCGGGTTCCGAGATGTGGGCCTCACGAGCGAATTTAAGTGCAAATTTCGGATTTTATTGGAAAAATTAGTATTTTCATATGGAATTTATTCCTATAAATTGTATAGACTTAATCGAATTAATTGTGACGTATTCGTTACGATTTTGGGTAGATTCGACGCGCGTGGAGGCCAATTTGAAGGGCAAAGGCGTCGCGGGCTAAGGATTTAGCCGGTTTGAGGTGAGTAATGATCTTAAATGATGTTCTGAGGGTTTGATAACCCGGATGGCACATCATAGTGCTAAAGGAGGTGAGGCACGCGCTCGATAATGAGCGTGAGGTCGTTTACTACCAGGGATTGTGACTTAGTCCGTCCCGATTGATGTTTTTCTATATATTTGATTGAAACTTACGTGTTATCATCACGATTTGGGCTGATTGCCATATTCGGGCTTCTTGCCGGTTATGTAAACCCTTCAGGGGTATTATTTGGGCTTCGTGTCGGTTAGGTGAACCCTTCAGGGGTATTATTTGGGCTTCGTGCCGGTTATGTGAACCCTTCAGGGGTAATTTATCACTGTCTTCTAACTGATTTGATTCATTTCTTAAATTCAGTTTTGAAATTCAAATGATATTTTTAAATGATTTTAATGGGATCGGGTGGCACGCCGCCACGAGATGTGATGTGAATGGATCGGGTGACACGCCGTCACGAGATATTGCGCTACTACACCCCCCACAGTAAGCGCCGGGTACCCATGGGAACGGGTGACACGCCGTCACGAGATATGACTTGGCCAGTCATGATGTTTTCTTTTACTTCATGTTATTGACTTGATTATTTACATGTTTTACTGTTTCATTATGGATTGTTGTATGCCTTATGTGTTTCCTTACTCTCAGTTGTTATTTATAATTATTACTCACTGAGTTGGAAGTACTCACATTA